>SJXQ01004954.1:286099-345564 GCA_006408695.1 Aepyceros melampus | reverse complement strand
CGAGTACAGTATTGTAAAGCAAAACAAACTAAAAAAATAAAAATTAATTAAAAAAAATTCTACTCAAAAAAAATAAATAAATAAAGCAAGTAAGAAAAACCAGTTTGGGAAGCTTTATTTGTGGTCTTTGGTTCCCCTTAATGGGTTTTACAGGTGCCAATGAAACATTAGAATAATGAATGTTAACAAGAAAAAAAAAAAACCTGTAAGAAAAGTCTAGACACTTTTTGGGACAATAAAGAAATTTTAAAAAGGACTTATCTCAAATGAATAAAGAAATCTTCAGATGGTTATTTAAAATGGGATAAATAAAATAGACATGGATGTGATTAAAACACAAGGTTTTGATATTATATTAACTAAGATTAAATGGGCCAAAAGGGATCCCTTACTAATCTCCAACATTAAAAGTCACATGAGGCTGCTCTATTTACCCCAGTTTTTAAAATATATATTTAAGAGGCTGGAAAAAGTTTTTATACACTGAGATGTTTAACCAACAATTACTTGGGACAACAGTTAGGCCAACAGCCTGAATTCCTTGACTCAAACCTCTGTTGACTTAAAAAAAGTTGAGAGTTATGTTTTATTCAGGGGGAATTTTTAGGACTTTAGGCTGAGAGAGAGCATCTCAAAGAACCCTGACAGAACTCTCTGAGGAGGTAAGGGGAGGAGCCAGTTTATATGGAAGTTTTGCAACAAAGAAGTCTGGACTTCAAAAGATTATTGCTAAAGAAAACCAAATATCCAAAGGTAAGGGATTTTGTGCTTTTCTATGTATGGGAAGATACAAGAGTCTGTCTCACTGAAGCATTCCTTTGATATGCACTTCAGCTATCTGGGACCAGTATCCTCTGTTTTCACATCTGAGTTTCCTCAGGGCTCAACATAGGGAGTGGGTACAGTCTGATGGCTGCTATATGACAAGAATTATTATCCTCTTGATGAAAGTGAAAGATGAGAGTGAAAAAGTTGGCTTAAAACTCAACATTCAGAAAACTAAGATCATGGGATCTGGTCTCATTACTTCATGGCAAATAGATGGAGAACCAGTGGAAACAGTGACAGACTTTGTTTTTTTTGGCTCCAAAATCACTACAGATGGTGACTGCAGGCATGAAATTAAAAGATGCCTGCTCCTTGGATGAAAAGTTATGACCAACCTAGACAGCCTATTAAAAAGCAGAGACATTACTTTGCCAACAAAGGTCCATCTAGCCAAAGCTATGGTTTTTCCAATAGTCATGTATGGATGTGAGAGTTGGACTGTGAAGAAGGCTGAGCGCCGAAGAATTGATGCTTTTGAACTGTGGTGTTGGAGAAGACTCTTGAGAGTCCCTTGGATTGCAAGGAGATCCAACCAGTCCATCCTAAAGGAAATCAGTCCTGAATATTCACTGGAAGGGCTGATGCTCCAATACTTTGGCCACCTGATGCAAACAACTGACTCATTATGACCAACCTAGACAGCCTATTAAAAAGCAGAGACATTACTTTGCCAACAAAGGTCCATCTAGCCAAAGCTATGGTTTTTCCAATAGTCATGTATGGATGTGAGAGTTGGACTGTGAAGAAGGCTGAGCGCCGAAGAATTGATGCTTTTGAACTGTGGTGTTGGAGAAGACTCTTGAGAGTCCCTTGGATTGCAAGGAGATCCAACCAGTCCATCCTAAAGGAAATCAGTCCTGAATATTCACTGGAAGGGCTGATGCTCCAATACTTTGGCCACCTGATGCAAACAACTGACTCATTTGTAAAAACCCTGATGCTGGGAAAGATTGAAGGCAGGAGGAGAAGGGGATGACAGAGGATAAGATGGTTGGATGACATCACCAACTCAATGGACATGAGTTTGAGTAAGCTACAGAAGTTGCTGATGGACAGGGAGGCCTGGGATGCTGCAGTCCATGGTGTTGCAAAGAGTCGGACACAACTGAGCAACTGAACTGAACTGTCTGATGGCTGCTGTATGGCAAGAATGATTATCTCCCTGAGTTCCCTCAGGGCTCACCAGCTCACCATCTGTGGTGGCTGCAATTGCTGGTGACTGTGACATCCGTGTTTACGGATATGGCAGGAAATATTTCATTTCTCACTCCCTCTGGGGATCCCAGAGTATTTTATATAAAATTAGATAAAATGGACAGGGAATAAAGGAGAAATCTTCTAGACTTCTACAAGATTGAAACTTGTTGACTGGATCCTAATGAAAGCTAAATTCAACTGTATAAAAGTTGATAGGATTGGGATAAAGTCTACAAAAATTTGCTTATATATCAGTTCAGTTCAGTTCAGTCACTCAGTTATGTCTGACTCTTTGCAACCCCATGGACTACAGCACACCAGGCCTCCCTGTCCATCATCAACTTCCAGAGTTTACTCAAACTCATGTCCATTAAGTTGTTAATGCCATCCAACCATCCCATCCTCTATTGACCCCTTCTCCTTCCACCTTCAATCTCTTTTGTTTAATTACGTTGTGGGATAGACACATTTAGCTGAGAAATGCTTCCCCTGTGTGTTATTATAAAACAAGGCATATAATCTGCCCCTCAGGAAGTATTAACTAAACATACTAAAAGAAACCAATAGGATAATCTGATCCATGCAAATAAGTAAAAACTGGAAACTAGCATTGGGGATAATTAAACTAAAATTAGTGACTTTTGCTCTGGGTTTAACTTGTAAACTTAGGAAGGTGAAAGATCTTTGCTGAATGTCCTATACAGTCTTTTGAAGGCATGATGAATTAAACTCTAGAAGATAGAATTCATAAATTTCAGTTTAGCTAGAAATCTTTTCACTGATATGTAGTCAGACAAATCAATCTTTTAAATTCATCTAGGTGACAGTTTGGAGAAGGATATGGCAACCCACTCCAGTACTCTTGCCTGGAAAATTCCATGGATAGAGGAGCCTGGTAGGCTACAGTCCATGGGGTTGCGAAGAGTTGGACACGACTGAGTGACTTCAGTTTCACTTTTCACTCTTATACATTGGAGAAGGAAATGGCAACCCACTCCAGCATTCTTGCCTGAAGAATCCCAGGGACAGAGGAGCCTGGTGGGCTGCTGTCTATGGAGTCGCACAGGGTTGGACATGACTGAAGTGACTTAGTAGCAGCAGCAGCAGCAGCAGGTGACAGACCAGTTCTTTGGGGAACTAAAGCAACTGTTGGTCATTATAAAGCTCTACAGACCAGAAATGGAAACAGAGGCCACATGGACCTGAGGCTGAGCCTAATTAGCTCAATCAGGCAGAAACCAAGGAAGAAAAATGACAAAGTGGCTGTTCAAGCCACTGGGAATGCTCCGTCAGCCAAGCTTTTCAAAGAATAAAACCTGAGTCTTCTGAGCAAGCAACTTTAGTGATTCCAATTGTTCTTTGTAAAATAGTAAGCTTATATTGTAATACCTAATTCATAACTGAGTTTTCTTTCTAAAGGTAAGCCATGAGATCTCTAGTTTTGCCCATTTGTAGGTCTGTGTACACATTATACATATGAGATATCTTTACCTCCAGAAAGTATTATCAAAATTGAATTTATAAAGAACTCATTTTAATTTGAAAGTGTTTACAAATTAAGTATAAAAGAAACCAGCCAAAATGACTTTCAGATTCACTCATACTGGGAAATATTCAATATTAAATTGATATCTGGTACTAAAGTTTTAATTAATATAGACATGTCTTTAGAGTCATCAACATTAAGTATCAGTATAATACTTCATTGTATCTAGGTTTAATAGAAGTCAAATAAGATCTTATTATATCTTTTGCAGGGGCTTCTTTGGTGGCTCAGTGGTAAAGAATCCCCCCGCCAATGCAGGAGATGTAAGAGATGCAGTTTTGATCCCTGGGTCGGAAGATCTCTTGGAGAAGGAAATGGCAACCCACTCCAGTATTCTTGCCTGGGCAATCCCATGGGTAGAGGAACCTGGTGGACTACAGTTCACAGGGTCGCAAAAGAGAGACACAACATAGTGACTAAACAACAACCAATGTATCTGTTGCAAGGAAAATAACTGGATATGATGAAACTTTAAGGTAAATGTAAATGAGAGAAGAGCTTTTATTCTTTCAGAATGATTATATTTTAGAAATGTCTACTTAGAGACTCCCCTGGTGGCACAGTGGATAAGAATCTGCCTGCCAATGTAGGGTATATGGATTTGACTCCTGCTCTGGGAAGATCCCACATGCTCAGAGAAACTAAGCCTGTGTGCCACAACAATTGTCCACGCTCTAGAGCCCATGAGCCATAACTACTGAGCCCACATGCTGAAACTCCTAAGACCTGTGTGCCTAGAGCCTGTGCAACAAGAGAAGCCGTTGCCATGAGAAGTTTGCGCAACACAAAGAAGATTAGACTTCACTCTCGCAACTAGAGAAAGCCTGTACAAAAGCAACCAAGCCCCAGTGCAGCCAAAAATACATGAATAAAGAAATAAAATGAAAAAAAATTCATCCTGAATTATTTTTTTTTAAAAAAGAAGTGTCGCAGCACACACTGACACTTCTTTTAAAGCTGTGGTATATATATACAATGGAGTATTATTCAGCCATTAAAAAGAATACATTTGAATCAGTTCTAATGAGGTGGATGAAACTGGAGCCGATTATACAGAGTGAAGTAAGCCAGAAAGAAAAACACCAATACAGTATACTAACACATATATATGGAATTTAGAAACATGGTAATGATAATCCTGTATGCGAGACAGCAAAAGAGACACAGATGTATAGAATGGACTTTTGGACTCTGAGGGAGAGGGAAAGGGTGGGATGATTTGGAAGAATGGTACTGAAACATGTATACTATCATGTAAGAAACGAATCACCAGTCTATGTTCGATGCAGGATACAGGATGCTTGGGGCTGGTGCACGGGGATGATCCAGAGAGATGATATGGGGTGGGAGGTGGGAGGGGGGGTTCACGACTGGGAACTCATGTACATCTGTGGCAAAAAAAAAAAAAAAGAAGTGTCTACTTAAAATGATTTCTTAGGAAGAAATGTCTGTTTAAATGTCTACTTAAAATGAACTTTGGTAACAAAGTTCTAGAGTTTTGCTCATTGAAGTGACAGAAGTTTATGAACATGTCAGTTCAGTTCAGTTGAGTTCAGTCGCTCAGTCGTGTCCGACTCTTTGTGACTCCATCAACCGCAGCATGCCAGGCCTCCCTGTCCATCACCAACTCCCAGAGTTCACTCAGACTCACGTCATCGAATCAGTGATGCCATCCAGCCGTCTCATCCTCTGTCGTCCCCTTCTCCTCCTGCCCCCAACCCCTCCCAGCATCAGAGTCTTTTCCAATGAGTCAACTCTTCACATGAGGTGGCCAAGAACATGTCAGTCATTCCCAAATAAAATAAGATACTAAGAGAGCAATAAATAAACAGAGAAACAAAAGTATTTAGGACTATTAATGAAAATGTTTGGTGTCACCTGGAGATGTTTTTAGAAATTATCACTGATAGAGTTGGGCAGGAGGCACAGTTAGGTGGTCTGTCCACCTCTGTGGTGGTTCTGTGTGCTGGGATCATGCACAATACCCTGCTTTCACTCCCAGTTCAGCTGCTCAGACATGTCTGACTACTTGCGACCCCATGGACTGCAGCATGCCAGGGTTCCCTGTCCATCACCAACTCCCAGATGTTGTTCAAACTCATGACCATCAGGTAGGTGATGCCATCCAACCCTCTCATCCTCTGTCATCCCCTTCTCCTCCTGCCTTCAATCTCTCCCAGCATCAGGGTCTTTTCCAAAGAGTCAGTTCTTTGCATCAGGTGGCCAAAATATTGGAGTTTCAGCTTCAGCATCAGTCCTTCCAATGAATATTCAGGAGCGATTTCCTTTAGGATGGCTTGGTTGGATCTCCTTGCAGTCCGAAGGACTCTCAAGAGTCTTCTCCAACACCACAGTTTAAAAGCATCAATTCTTCAGCACTCAGCTTTCTTTATAGTCCAACTCTCACATCCATACATGACTACTGGAAAAACCATAGCCTTAACTAGATGGACCTTTGTTGTCAAAGTGATGTATCTGCTTTTTAACAGGCTGTCTAGGTTTGTCATAGCTTTTCTTCCAAAGAGAAGGCATATTTTAATTTCATGCCTGCAGTCACTATCTGCAGTGCTTTTGAAGCCCCTGAAAATAAAGTCTGTCACTGTTTCCATTGTTTCCCATTTATTTGACATGAGGTGATGGGACCGGATGCCATGATCTTAGTTTTTTGAATTGAGTTTAAGCCAACTTTTTCACTCTCATCAAGAG
Source organism: Aepyceros melampus (assembly GCA_006408695.1). NCBI lineage: Eukaryota > Metazoa > Chordata > Mammalia > Artiodactyla > Bovidae > Aepyceros > Aepyceros melampus. Next base: position 339,287 of record SJXQ01004954.1, on the reverse strand, counting down.
GCTCTTTAGTTTCTCTTCACTTTCTGCCATAAGGGTGGTGTCATCTGTGATTCTGAGGTTATTGATATTTCTCCCAGCAATCTTGATTCCAACTTGTGCTTCATCCAGCTCAGCATTTCTCATGATGTACTCTGCATATAAATTAAATAAGCGGGGTGACAATATACAGACTTGACATACTCCTTTCCCGATTTGGAACCAGTGTGTTTTTCCATGTACAGTTCTTTCTGTTACTTCTTGACCTGCATACAAAATTCTCAGGAGGCAGGTAAGGTGGTCTGTTATTTCCATCTCTTTAAGTTTTTTGTGCTCCACACAGTCAAAGGCTTTGGAGTAGTCAATAAAGTAGAAGTAGATGTTTTTCTGGAATTCTCTTGCTTTTTTGATGATCCAATGGGTATTGGCAATTTGATCTCTGGTTCCTCTGCCTTTTCTACATTCAGTTTGAACATCTGGAAGTTCATGGTTCATATACTGTTGAAGCCTGGCTTGGAGAATTTTGAGCATTACTTTTCTAGTGTGTGAAATGAGTGCAATTGTGCATTAGTTTGAATATTCTTTGGCATTGCCTTTCTTTAGGATTGGAATGAAAACTGACTTTTTCTAGTCCTGTGGCCACTGCTGAGTTTTCCAAATAAACTGGCATATTGAGTGCAGCACTTTCACAGCATCATCTTTCAGGATTTGAAATAGCTCAACTGGAATTCCATCACCTCCACTAGTTTTGATCATAGTGATTCTTCCTAAGGCCCACTTGACTTCACATTCCAGGATGTCTGGCTCTAGGTGAGTGATCACACCATCGTGATTATTTGGGTCCTGAAGATCTTTTTTGTATAGTTCTTCTGTGTGAACACAGAACTTCTTCTGTGTTCTTGCCACCTCTTCTTAATATCTTCTGCTTCTATTAGGTTCATACCATTTCTGTCCTTTATTGTGCCCATCTTTGTATGAAATGTTCCTTTGGTATATCTAATTTTGTTGAAGAGGTTCTAGTCTTTCCCATTCTATTGTTTTCCTCTTTTTTTTGTACTGATCACTCCCCACCATTTCTGAGGTTGATATAGCCTTTTTGTATGCTATTATTCATAATTTGCATGTGTGAGGTGACAAAGGCCCACTGTGTCAAAACAGAAATTGAATTCTACTGCCACAGTTGCAGAGAGATAGTGAATGGAGAAAAGCACACCATGGGGGCACTTTATTGGAAGCTGAATGATATCTGGCAGGCTCTTTTTGGTCTTCTCTAGAGTATGGAGGAAAGTGGAAAATGCTTTATTATTTTGGACAGCACATTTTCCTTCTGCTGTTGCCTGCGGGTTTTGAGGATGAAGTTATGTTTTTCATCTACGGTGTGTCAACCTTCACTTAGACCATAAGATGACGCTCACTGTGAGTCGACGCATGGAGTTCTCTGGAGCCTGTGTGCTCTGAGATGACTAAGTCTTTTTAAATGGATGCAGGGAGGTCCACTCTTCTTTATAGTAAGCCGGTGCCTGACTATTTAAGAGGATGTACCAACTGCACACGACAAAGCTGTGTGGTTTCCTTTTATCTGTCAACTTACAGGGAACTTATTCAGCCTAACCAATTATCACTTCCTGTCTTCACTAAGGGATGCTGAGGGGTTCTGCAAGGCAAATATCACTGCCACCATCTCTCAGCAAGGGGACACATTTGTTTTTGATCAGAAAACCTCGATTGTCACTCTCTTTGTTGGTTGGATGTAGGAAGTATCCCAGGAATATTTAGTGACAGTGGTTTCCTCATGCCTGAGAAGACATGGACTGTATTCTTTTACTCTTGGAAATCCACCAACAAGAGTGAATAGGAGCAAACTTTTCATGTGACTTCATTGGCCGATACTGAGGGAATCTAGGTTGTATTTTCAGGAACTTTAGGCAATAAGAAACAAGTTAAAGAAGCCAGGAAATATGTCTGCTTTCTCTCAGGTGTCTGATTAACTACTCGGTGAAGAATCTGTATAGTGCATTCCCCCAGGGGAGGCTGTGTATCAGGTGATGTCCTCTAACAAAGTTATACCTAGGTGTTGTCCAGTCTGCACCAGGACTGTGATTTTAGCCCTTCCTTTCACAGTTCATGCACCACATGAACCAGTTCTAACTCAACTGTCTCTCCTGTTCCCAAAAAGATCCTGTACCATATGCAGCCCTTTACGTGAATCACAGATATATGACCACTGCAGTATCTGTGGAATCAGATGAGGAAGGTTGTGAGGTCACGTTGGCCCTCATGGTGAGTTTTGAAAAATACCAGATGATCAAAATGAAACTTCTTGTTATTTCTAGAGGAAATGGAGATTCAAATGTCACAATAGAAAGAGATTTCATGGTGATAGCCATATAGTTGCTGTTGCTGGTAAGTTTGGTGGGATTCAATTACTTTTTGAGTAGGAGTCTTTTATAATTTGCAAGTTTTTTTTCAAAATAAAATATTATTTTAACAACAATGATTTCTTTTTTCAAAGGCCATTAGAGTGATTCTCCATTGAAAAAGAAAACAATAAAACTCACATTGAAATGGACATCAACTTGGTCACTTTGGAAACATTCGGGTGTCCTGACATAGATGGTTGCACATAATTATGTATGGGCTTCAGATTTGATTGAATCCAGTGAACTTTCCAATTCAAGCCTGTGGGTTAATTTCCACTTGATGATCCTGGCAGCAAAGTGGTGTTCTCTTTAAATTGAGACTGAACCATTTTTTAAAATATTGATTAATTATGGGTGCTATGAAATAATTTTCTTCAGTAGCATCTTTATAAAATTAGATTGGCAATGAAGTGAAGGGAGCAAAATATCAATAAGTAGTCAATTTGGGGAAAGGTGTATAGGAATTTTTGTTCTGATTTTGCAAATTTTCTATTGTCACCCTGCTTATTTAACTTATATGAAGCATCACTATGAACAAAACTAGTGGAGGTGATAGAATTCCAGCTGAGCTATTTCAAATCCTAAAAGATGATGCTGTGAAAGTGCTGCACTCAATATTCCAGCAAATTTTGAAAATTCACAGTGACCACTGGACTGGAAAAGGTCAATTTTCATTCCAGTCCCTAAGAAGGGCAGTGCCAAAGGACAATGTTCAAACTACTGCACAATTGCACTCATTTCACACGCTAGAAAAGTAATGCTCAAAATTCTCCAAGCCAGGCTTCAATAGTATGTGAACCGAGAACTTCCAGATATTCAAACTGGATTTAGAAAAAGTAGAGGAACCAGAGATCAAGTTGCCAACATCTGCTGAATCATAGAAAAAGCAAGAGAATTCCAGAAAAACATATATTTCCTCTCTATTGACTACTAAAGCCTTTGGCTGTGTGGATCACAACAAACTGTGGAAAATTCTTAAAGAGATGGAAATACCAGACCACCTTACCTGCCTCTTGTGAAACCTGTAAGCAGGTCAAGAAGCAACAGTTAGAACTGGACATGGAACAACGGACTGGTTCCAAATTGGGAAAGGAGTACGTCAAGGATGTATATTGTCACCCTGCTTATTTAACTTATATGAAGAGTACATTATGTAAAATGCTGGGCTGGATGAAGCTAAGCTGTAATCAAGATTGCCGGGAGAAATATCAATAACCTCAGAAGCACAGATGACACCACCCTTATGGCAGAACACGAAGAACACTAAAGAGCCTCTTGATGAAAGTGAAAGAGCAGAGTGGAAAAGCTGGATTAAAACTCAACATTCAAAATACTAAGATCATGGCATCCAGTCCCATCACTTCACAGCAAATAGATGTTGAAACAATGGAAAAAGTGACAGACTTAATTTTCTTGGGTTCCAAAGTCACTGCAGATGGTGACTGAAGCCATGAAATTAAAAGACGTTTGCTCCTTGGGAAAAAAGCTATGACAAGTCTAGACAGCCAATTAAAAAGCAGAGACATTACTTGGCTGACAAAGGTCCCTATAGTCAAAGCTATAGTTTTTCCAGTAGTCATGTAAGGATGTGAGAATTGGACCATACGGAAAGCTGAGCACAAAAGAAATGATGCTTTTGAACTGTGGTGAGAAGACTCTTGAAGTCCCTTGAACTGCAAGGAGATCAAACCAGTCAGTCCTAAAGGAAACCAACCCTGAATATTCACTGGAAGTGAAGTGAAAGTCATGTCCAACTCTTTGTGACCCTATAGACTGTACAGCCCATGGAATTCTCCAGGCCAGAATACTGGAGTAGGTAGCCATTCTCTTCTCCAGGGGATCTTCCCAACCCGGGGATCGAACCCAAGTCTCTTGCCTTGTGGGCGGATTCTTTACAGGTGAGCCACAAAGGAAGCCCTTGTGGAAGGACTGAAACTAAAGCTGAAGCTCCAATACTTTGGCCACCTAATGCGAAGAGTCAACTGATTAGAAAAGACCATGATGCTGGGAAAGATTGAAGGCAGGAAGACTACGGGATGAGAGTGGACAAGATGGTTGGATGGCATCACTGATTTAGTGAACATGAGTTTGAGCAAATTCTGGGAGATGGTGAAGGACAGGGAAGACTGGCGTGCTGCAATCTATGAAGTTACAAAGAGTCGGACACAACTGAGGGACTGAGCAACTCAAAGTCATTGATTTGAATGTTGTTGTTCAGTCATGTGCGACTCTTTGCTACCCCATGCACTGCAGCATGCCAGGCTGCCCTGCCTTTCACGATCTCCCATAGTTTGCTTAAATTCATGTCCATTAAGTCTGTGATACTGTCTAACCATCTCATCCTCTGCTGTCCCCTTCTCCTCTTGCCCTCAATCTTTCCCAAAATCTGGGTCTTTTCAAATGAGTTGGCTCTTTGCATCAGGTGGCCAAAGTATTGGAGCTTTAGCGTCAATCCTTCCAATGAATATTCAGAGTTGATTTCCTTTTGGATTGCTTGTTTTGATCTCCTGGTACTTCAAGGGACTCTCAAGAGTCTTCTCCAGCACCACAATTCAAAAGCATCAATTCTTCAGTGCTCAGCCTTTATTGTCCAACTCTCACATCTGTACACGGCTATTGGAAAAACCAATATTGACCATAAATATATTGACTATATGGACCTTTGTCGGCAAAATGATGTCTCTCTTTTTAAAATGCATTCTAGGTTTGTCATAGCTTTCCCTCCAAGGGGCAAGTGTCTTTAATTTCATGTCTGAAGTCACCATCCACAGTGATTTTGGAGCCCCCTCCCCCCAAAAATCTGTCATTGCTTCCACTTTCCCCCCATCTATTTGCCATGAAGTGATGGGATTGGATGCTGTGATCTTAGTTTTTTTAAATGTTGAGTTTTAAGCCAGCTTTTTCACTCCCTTCTTTCATTCTCATCAAGAGGCTCTTTAGTTCCTCTTCACTATCTACCATTAGAGTGGTATCTGCATATCTGAGACTGTTGATATTTCTCCTGGCAATATTGATTTGAGCTTGTGAGTAATGCAGCCTAGAATTTTGCATGATGTACTCCGCATAAGCTAAATAAGCCTAGGTGACAATATATAACCTTGATGTATTCCTTTCCCAGTTTTGAACCAGTCCATTGTTCCATGTCTGGTTCTAACTGTTATCGACCTGTATATAGGTTTCCCAGGAGGCAGGTAAGGTGGTCTAGCATTGCCGTCTCTTTAAGAGTTTTCCATAGTTTATTCTGGTCCACACAGTCAAAGACGTTAGCTTAGTCAATGAAGTAGATGTCTTGCTGCAATTCCCTTGCTTTCTCTATGATCCAGTGAATGTTGGCAATTTGAACTCTGGTTTCTCTGTCTTTTCTAAACCCAGCTTGTACATCTGGAAGTTCTTTTTTGAAAAAAAAAAAAAAAGTTAATTTAAAAAATTGATTTATTTTATTTGGCTTTACTGGGTCTTAGTTGTGGCATGTTGGATCTAGTTTCCCAAGCAGAGATCAAACCTGGGCCCCCTGCATTGAGAGCATGGAGTCTTAGCCATCAGACTATCAGGGAAGTCCCAATTATTTATTTTTTAATAAAAAATAATTGCTTTACAGAATTGTATTGGTTTCTGCCAAACATCAACATGAATCAGCCATAAGCACACATATATCCCTTCTCTCTTGAACTTCCCACCCACTTCCCTCCCATTCAACCCTATAGGTGTTACAGAGCCCTGGTTTGAATTCCCTGTGTCATGCAGCAAATTCCCATTGGCTATTTATTTTATATATGCTAATGTAAGTTTTCATGTTACTCTCTCCATACATTCCATCCTCTCCTTCCTCCCTCTCCTCCCATGTCTGTAAGTCTGTTCTCTATGTCTGTGTCTCCATTGCTTCCCTGCAAATAATTTCATTAGTATCTTCTTTCTAGATTCCATATATATGCATTTGTGTATGATATTTGTTTTTCTCTTTATGACTTACTTCACTCTGTATAATAGGCTCTAGGTTCATCCACCTTATCAGAACTAACTCAAATGTGTTCCTTTTTATGGCTGAGTAATATTCTATTGTATATATGTACCACAGCTCATCTGGAAGTTCTTGGTTCATGTACTGCTGAAGCCTAGCTTGAAGGATTTTGAGCATTACCTTACTAGCATGTGAAATGAGCACAATTGGTAATTTGAACACTGTTTGGCATTACCCTATTTTGGGATTGGAATATTACTCTCATCCAAAACTCCCTCACAGAAATATTCAGCATAATGTTTGTCCAAATGTATGGGCACCCCACAGACTAGTCAAGCTAACCTCCTGACTTAAAGTGACTTCACCAAGCAATAGGAATGGTAGCTTGCAGCCACTGAGAACTTACCTTGTGTTGGCAACCTTGAGTTTACCTCCTAACACACCCACATAATAAATGTTATGCTTGTTTCATAGAGGAATTGGCTGAATCTTGCTCAGTGTGATAGCTAATGTTTGAACTTCAGCTGGCTCTCTTTTCCCATCCAGTAACCCCTTCTCCAGCTGCTGTCAGTGCAGTGGCTTAAACCTTGCATCTGAGACCTTCTCTGGGCTGATGTCCTTGTCCAGAACCTCCTGAGAACTTTTGTCATCCTCTTCCATCACACATCTTGTTCTTCAAAGGTGGACAATGACTGATTGACACAGGAATGTAAGAGTCTGACTTGCTTTCCTTAAAAGGGGTTAATTCCCTTTAAGGAGCTCCTGCAGAGCCACATGAGATCAGGTGGATGTTAGACTCCATCTGAGACCTCATTTTTGCTGAGCATTCCCCCCTTCCTGTCCTAGTTCCCTTCATTTTATCTTGAGATAATTTCCTCTGTAAATCATGTACTCATGAATCTCCATATCAGGCTCTGATTCTAGGGAATGGGATTTAAGATACCTGTCAGTGAGGAATTTAAAGTCAAGTCTAGCTGGGTTCAGAGCTGGCCCACTGAACCTCTGCATTGTCCATCACTGAAGATGGTAAGCTGGTAAGCATGCGTGCATTCCTGGGGAGCTGGGGTCTTAGCTGAGGAAAAGAGAAGAGTCTTAGCTTTTAGGAAGGTCTTGGTGGCTTTGTCACTCTTCCTGTGCTTGCTTACCTCCAGCTGGTGACAAAACACAGCACCAGCAACAAGCTGCCCAGGTAGGTAGTTTCACAGGGGTAGGAAGGGGCAAGTTGAAGCTTACACTTGTCATAGACTCTGGGTCTGGATTTCCAGACTCTCAGAGTTGAGTCTCAGCTTTCAGGAATAGGAGGCCAGATGTACAGCAACAATGGACTCAGAAATCCTGAACTGCTCCTTGGGAGCAAGTATTAGCCAATCCAGGCAGGTAGACCTCTTTGTCAGCAAGCTCCAGGCCTAGGCTGTGGTCCGAGACCCCTGTTTATAGCCTCCTGCCTTTGGGCATGCTCAGTCACCATGGATTTTTCCATAAGTTGGAGGTTTGACACTGTTCCAGTTAGAATTTTGCTTTTTCTTTACCAGGTGGTCTCCAGACCTCTTCAAGAGATAGCTGCTTAAGGATAAAAAATAGATGAGATGAGAGAGACTGTACCTAAGGGGGGGCGGTGAAGGGGGAGTGAAGTCGCTCAGTCATGTCCGACTCTTTGCAACCCCATGGACTGTAGCCTACCAGGCTTCTCTGTCCATGGGATTCTCCAGGCAAGAATACTGGAGTGGGTTACCATTTCCTTCTCCAGGGGATCTTCTTGACCCAGGGATCGAACCCAGGTCTCCCACATTGGGGCAGACGCTTTAACCTCTGAGCCACCAGGGAGGCCCAGGTGAGAGGAGCCAAATCTTGGCAGAGGAATTGCTGGGGAAGGCTGTGGAGTGGAGGAAGGGCTCCTTGATGGACCCCTTAGAGCCTTCTACTTCATCTGATTGAATACAAGAAAAGATGGGGCACCTATTGGCAGAAGGCTTCTCCTAACAAAAAGAGGAAGGTTGGGCTGTTCTCTTTGGTTGAAGACCTTTACTATTGCCTTCTATGTTAAACATTATAGTGTGGGAACTATGGTGTCAAGTAGACCTGATTAAAAACCTATGTTCTATCTGTATAAACTTAGTGATGCTGGGTAAGTTGCTGAATATTTCAGAATTTCAGTTTCCTCATCCAGAAAATGGGTGGCCATGCTTAATGCACAGAGGTATTATCTGGGATGGGGCAAGTCAGATGAAGGAAATAACTCAGCAAGAGATAGAGATAGACTTGGTGGACTAGGAATGCTAAAAAAAATTTGGGCAACTTCACCAATTTGCTTCTGGAGCCGGGGCAGTGGCATAAGATCATGGCTTACCCATTCAAATGCTCAGGCAGACATTATTAACTATAGCGGTTTTGGTGTTGAGTTGCTAAGCCCTGTCTGACTCTTTGCAACTCTATGAACTGCAGAATGCCAGGCCACCCTGTTCCTCACTGTCTCCTGGAGTTTGCCCAAGTTCATGTTCATTGAGTCAGTGATGCTGTTCTACCATCTCATCCTCTGTCCCTCACTTCTCCTGCCCTCAATCTTTCCCAGCATCGAGATATCTTTCCAGTGAGTCAGCTCTTTGCATCAGGTGGCCAAAGTATTGGAGCTTCAGCTTCAGCATCAGTGCTTCCCATGAATAATCAGGGTTGATTATCTTTAAGATAGACTGTTTAAATCTCCTTGCAGTCCAAGGGACTCTCAAGAGTCTTCTCCAGTACCACAATTAGAAAGCACCAGTTCTTCAGTGCTCAGTCTTCTTTATGGTCCACCTCTCACATCCATACAAGACTACTGAAAAACCATAGCTTTGACTATATGGACCTTTCTGAGCAGTGATGTCTTTGCCTTTTAATACACTGTTTAGGTTTGACATATCTTTCCTTCCAAGATGCAAGTGTCTTCTAATTTCATGGCTGCAGTCACTATCCATAATGATTATGGAACTCAAAAAGAGAAAATCTATCACTGGTTTTTCTTTTTTCTCTTTTATTTGCCATGAAGTGATGAGTCCAGAGGTCATGATTTTAGTTTTATGAATATTGAGTTTTAAGCCAGATTTTTCACTCTCCTCATTCACCCTCATTAAGAGGCTTTTTAGTTCCTTTCCAATTTCTGCCATTAGAGTGATATCACCTGTATATCTGAAGTTATTGATATTTCTCCTGGCAAACTTGATTCTAGCCTGTAACTCATCTAGCCAAGTATTTTGCATGATGTACTGTACATTTAAGTTAAATAAACAGGGTGACAGTATACAGCCTTGACAAACTCCTTTCCCAATTTTGAACCTGTCAGTTGTTCCCTGTAAAGTTCTGACTGTTGCTTCTTGACCCACATACAGGTTTCTCAGGAGACAGATAAGATGGTCTGATATTCCCACCTCTTTAATGATTTTCCAGTTTGTTGTGATCCACACAGTCAAAGGCTTTCATATAGTCAATGAAGCAGAAGTAGATGTTTTTCTGGAATTCCTTTGCTTTCTCTATGATCCAGTGGATGTTGGCAATTTGATCTCTGGCTCCTCTGACTTGTTTAAACCCAGTTTGTACATTTGGAAGTTCTTGGTTCAAGTACTACTGAAGACTAGCTTGAAGGATTTTGAGCATAACCCTACAAGCATAGGAAGTGAGCACAATTGTCTAGTAACTTGGATATTCTTTATCACTTCTCTTCTTTGGGATTGGGATGAAGACTGACCTTTTCCAGTCCTGTAGCCCTGCTAAGTTTTCCAAGTTTAAAAATCTATTGAGTGCAGCAGTTTTACAGCATCATCTTTTAGGATTTGAAATAGCTCAGCTGAAATTCCATCACCTCCGTAGCTTTGTTGGTAGTAATGCTTCCTAAGGCCCACTTGACTTCACCTTCCAGGATATATGGCTCTAGGTGAGTGAACACACCATTGTGGTTGTTGAGGTCATTAAGACCTTTTTTTGTACAGTTCTGTGTATTCTTGTTACCTCTTTTTAATCTCTTTTGCCTCTGTTAGGTCCTTACTGCTTTTGTCATTTATTGTGCCCACCCTTGCATCAAATGTTCCTTTGATATCTCCAATTTTCTTCAAGAGATCTCTAGTGTTTCCCATTCTATTCTTTTCCTCTGTTTCTTTGAAGGCCTATTCATTGAAGATGGCCTGCCAATCTCTCCTTGCTATTTGCTGGAACTCTGCATTCAGTTGGATATATATTTCCCTTTCTCTCTTGCTTTTCACTTCTGTTTTTCCCTGAGCTATTTGTAAAGCCTCTTTAGACAACCATTTTTCCTTTCTGCATTCTTTTTCTTTGGGATGGTTTTGGTCACTCCCTCCTGTACAGTGTTATCAACCTCTGTCCATAGTTCTTCAGGCATTTTGTATACCAGATCTAATCCCTTTCATTTATTTGTCACTTCCACTGTATAATCATAAGGCATTTGATTGAGGTTATGCCTGAATGGCCTAGTGATTTTCTCTACTTTGTTCAGCTTAAGCCTGAATTTTGCAATAAGATGCTGATAATCTGAGCCACAGTCAGCTCTAGGTCTTGTCTTTGCTGACTGTATAGAGCTTCTCCATCTCTGGCTGCAAAGAATGTAATCAATCTGATTTTGGTATTGACCATTTGGTGATGTCCATATATAGAGTTATCTCTTGTGTTGTTGGAAAAGAGTGTTTGCTATGACCAGTGTGTTCTCTTGGCAAAACTTTGTTAGCTTTTGCCCTGCTTCATTTTGTACTCCAAGGCCAAAGTTGCTTGTTTCCTCAGATATATCTTGACTTCCTCTTTTGCATTCCAATCCCTTATGATGAAAAGGACACCTTTTTTGGGTGTTAATTCTACAAAGTCTTGTAGGTCATCATAGACCATTCATCTTAGGCTTCTTTGGCATTAGTGTTTGGGGCGTAGACTTGGCTTATCGTGATGTTGAATGGTTTGCCTTGGAAATGAACTGAGATGATTCTATTGTTTTTGAGACTGCACCCAAGTATTGCATTTTGGACTCTTGTTGATTATGAGGGCTACTCCATTTCTTCTATGGGATTTTTGCCCACAGTAGTAGATACTATGATCACCTGAATTAAATTCACCCATTCCTGTCCATTTTAGTTCACTGATCCCTAAGATGTCAATAATTACCCTTACCATCTCCTGCTTGACCATATTCAATTTACCTTGATTCATGGATCTAGCATTCCAAGTTCCTGTGCAATATAGTTCTTTATAGCATCAGACTTTATTTTCACCACCAAGCACATTCAAACTGAGTATTGTTTCTGCTTTAGCCCAGCCACTCCATTCTTTCTGGAGCTATTACTAATTGCTCACCACTCTTCCCCAGTATCATATTGGACACCATCCAACCTGGAGGGAATCTTTTGGTGTCATATCTTTTTTTTTTTAATTTGAAAAATAATTGCTTTACAGAATGTTATTGTTTTATGCCAAATATCAACATGAATCAGCCATAGGTATACATATGTCCCCTCCCTCTTGAAACTCCCTGCCATCTCCCTCCCCATCAACCCGACTGGATTGTTACAGAATTCCTATTTGAGTTCTTTGAGTCATACAGCAAATTCCCATTGGCTATCTGTTTTACATATGGTATTGTAAGTTTCCATGTTACTTGCTTCCTCTCATTCTTACATCTCACCCTGTCATTCTTCCCCTCCTCCCATGTCCATAAGTCTGTACTCCATGTCTGTTTCTCCATTACTGCCCTGCAAATAAATTCATCAATATCATCTTTCTAGATTCCACATATATGTGTTAGTATACGATATTTATCTTTCTCTTTCTGACTTACTTCACTCTGTATAATAGGCTCTAGGTTTGTCTACCTCATTAGAATTGACTCAAATGTGTTCCCTTTAGTAACTGCATGTATGTATGTACCACAGCTTCTTTATTCATTCATCTGTTGATGGACATTTAGGTTGCTTCCATGTTCTAGCTATTGTAAATAAGCTGCAATGAACATTGGGGTACCCATGTCTGTTTCAATTTTGGTTTCCTCAGGGTATATGTCTAGTAGTGGGATTGCTGGGTCATATGGTGGTTTTATTCCTGGTTTTTAAAGGAATTTCCATACCATCTTCCACAGTGACTGTATCAATTTACATTCCCATCAGCAATGCAAGAGGGTTCTCTTTTCTTCATACCCTCTCCAGCATTTATTGTTTATAGACCTTTTAATGATGGCCATTCTGACCAGTGTGAGGTGGTATCTCATTGTAGTTTTGATTTGCATTTCTCTAATAATGAGCGATTTCCAAAGAATAGCAAGGAGAGATAAGAAAGACTTCCTCAGTGATCAATGCAAAGAGACAGAGGAAAACAATAGAAAGGGAAAGACTAGAGACCTCTTTAAGAAAATTTGAGATATCAAGGGAAATTTCATGCAAAGATGGGCACAATAAAGGACAGAAACACTAAAGACCTAACAGAAGCAGAAGATATTAAGAAGAGGTGGCCAGAATACACAGAACTATACAAAAAAGATTTTTGTGACCCAGATAACCACGATGGTGTGATCATTCACCTAGAGCTAGACATCCTGGAATGCAAAGTCAAGTGGGCCCTAGGAAGCATCACTATGAATAAAACTAGTGGAGGTGATGCAATTCCAGTTGAGCTATTTCAAATAGTACAACATGATGCTGTTAAAGTGCTTCACTCAATATGCCAGTATTGAAAACTCAATATGCCAACATGGAAAACTCAGCAGTGGCCACAGGATTGGAAAAGGTCAGTTTTCTTCCCAATCCCAAAGAAAAGCAATGCCAAAGAATGTTCAGACTACTGCATAACTGTACTCATTTCACACACTAGCAAAGTAATTCTCAAAATTCTCCAAGCCAGGCTTCAACAGTACATGAACTGAGACCTTCCAGATGTTCAAACTGATTTAGAAAAAGCAGAGGAACCAGAGATCAAGTTGCCAATATCCATTGGATCATAGAAGAAGCAAGAGAGTTCAAGATAAACATCTACTTCTGCTTTATTGACTATGCCAAAGCCTTTGACTGTGTGAATCACAACAAACTGGAAAATTCTGAAAGAGATGGGAATACCAGAACACCTAACCTTCCTCTTGAGAAATCTGTATGCAGGTCAGGAAGCAACAGTTAGAACTGGACATGGAACAACGGGCTGGTTCCAAATAGGAAAAGGAATACGTCAAGGCTGTATATTGTCACCCTGCTTATTTAAATTGTATGCAGAGTACATCATGCAAAATGCTGGGGTGGATGAAGCCAAACTGGAATCAAGTTTGCCAGGAGAAATATCAATAACCTCAGATATGCAGATGACACAACCCTTATGCAGAAAGTGAAGAGGAACTAAAGAGCTTCTTGATGAAAGTAAAAGAGGAGAGTGAAAAATTTGGCTTAAAGCTCAGCATTCAAAAAACTGAGATCATAGCCTCTGGTCTCATCAATTCATGGCAAATAGATGGAGAAACAATGGAAACAGTGACAAGCTTTATTTTCTTGGGCTTCAAAATCACTGCAGAAGGTGACTGCAGCCATGAAATTAAAAGACACTTGCTCCTTGGAAGTAAAGCTATGACAAACCTAGACAGCCTATTAAAAAGCAGAGAGATTGCTTTGCAGACAAAGGTCCACATAGTCAAAGCTATAGTTTTTCCAGTAGTCATGTATGAATGTGAGCCTTGGACCATAAAGAAAGCTGAATGCCAAAGAATTGATGCTTTTGAACTGTGGTGTTGGAGAAGACTCTTCAGAGTTCCCTTGATGGCAGGGTGTTCCAGTCAGTCCATCCTAAAGGAAATCAGTCCTGAATATTCATTGGAAAGACTGAAGTTTCCAATGAAGCTTAAACTTCAATACTTTGGTTACCTGATGCAAAGAACTGACTCATTGGAAAAGACCCTGGGAAAGATTGAAGGCAGAGGAGAAGGGTAAATAGAGGATGAGATAGCTGGATGGCATCATTGACTCAATGGACATGAGTTTGAGCAAGATCTGGGAGTTGATGATGGACAGGGAAGCCTGGCTTTCTACAGTCCATGGGGTTGCAAAGAGTCTGACGTGACTGAGCTACTGAACATACTTCCCTATGTCAGGGAAGTTTTCAACTATGATTTCTTCAAAAATTTTCTCAGTGCCTTTCTATTTTTCTTCTTCCTCTGCGACCCCTATAACTTGAATGTCGATGCGTTTGATATTGTCCCAAAGGTCTTGAGACTATCCTCAATTGTTTTCATTCTTTTTCCTTTATTCTGCTCTTCAGCATAGTTAGGTTGGTTATTTCCTCTTTGTTTATTTGGTCTTGTGAGTTTCTTGTTTCATTGTGCTGTATTTCTCTGTCTTTTCATCCCCCCCCCAACTTACTCTGCTTGAGCTCTCCTTTTTCCAGGCTTTAGGTTTTTATTCCTTCTCCTCTTGGTTTTTGCCCTTTGAGGGAAAGGTTGGTTGAGTGGTTTGTGTTGACTTCTTGTTAGGGGTGACTTGTGCCTGTGTTCTAGTGGGAGGAAGTGAGTTTTTTGGTTTTTTTTTCCTCTGATGGGCAGGACTGTGTAAGGTAGTATATTTTTGAGTGTCTATGGGACTCCTGTCTGTTGATGATTGTTTTTGTCTTGCTTTTTCTTTGGGTAAAGTGTCCTGGAGTGTATGCTCTCAATAGCTGGGTGATAGTAGGCTTTGTGTGCAGTTGTTGAAGTTCTTAGTAATTAATACCCCCTGAGCTTAGGAGTTCTCTGGTAGCTTTGGATCTTGGACTCAATGCTCCCACCTCAATTGTTCAGGTGTGATCCTTGGTCAGGAGATCGGGGCTCCATAAGTCTCTTGTTATGGGATTAAAGGGAGTTAAAGCAAACTCACCAAGACAAGATCTTAATACAAGATCAAGCAAGTGATTACAGAAATAATGGTACATTTTCACACACTTCCACACACACAGATATAACCAAGGTATTCTAAAGAAAAAGCACAGGAGATTGACTTGGTGAAGAAGAGAAACCAAAAGTGATATCAGTCAATTAAAAGCAGCGCTCACTAACAGTCAATCTGAAAAACTGAGACTGAGCGGAGTGCCGATTGGGGAATGTAGTAAAGAAAGTACAACAATTTAACTTATATGATGAAAAAAAGAAAGAATGAAGGAAAAAAGAAAGAAGAAAAAGAAAAAAAGAGAAGGGAGAGAAAAGAGAAAAAGTTTTGAAAGAAAAGGTGAAAAAAAGAAAAGAAAATAGAAGAACAAAGGTAAATAGACATATGTGAAAAAGATTTATATATATTCAGGAATAGCTACAGCCTTTAAAGAGCTATAAGAAAAGCAATCAAATATATCAAAAGGAAAATCAGAAAAATTACCCAAAAAAGGATGAAAAAATCTTTTAAAAATATTTTTTTAAACAAGAAAAACAAAGAAGAAAACTCCACAGTGCCACAAAAGGCTAATGTGAAGTTAGAAATATGTAGGGGGAATAGGCATATTTAAAAGAGGGGGTAAAAAGCTTCTCAAGGTTGTTCTTCTTGGTTGTGGAGTCTTCCCTTGTGGATGGGTCTGGATTAGTTTCCTGTGAAGTTTACCTGGTTGGGGGAGCTTGTGCCTGTGTTCTGGATGACTAAGCTGGATCTCATCTCTCTGAAGGGCAGGGCAGTGTCCAGTAGTAGGTTTCGGGGTGTCTATGGGTTCAGTGTGTCTTTGGGCAGTCCTTTTGACTTTGGCAGTGTAAAACACATCTATTTCTGCAGCTGTGTCAAAGTGGCCCTCTCAGAGTATCTTCACTGCTGCCAGCCCCTTACTTGTCCATTGAATCTAGGCCAGTGCTTCTGTCCCCAGTCCTGCCCTGGACTGCAGGCTGAAGCTTGTTAGATAGGGACTTGTTTGGATCTTTTCTCGACTTGTCAACCCTGCCCTCTGCATCTCAGAGACTTGTATGGGGCTTCCCTCAGCCCCCTGAGCTTGCCCTTTATGTCGCAAGGCCTGTGTGCTCCTTTTTTGTTCTGTGGGCCCACAGTCTGTGCCACATGGTTTCTATGCACTGCAGAGGTTTGTGTGCATGCCTTTCTTGGCACCCTGGATCCACCTTCTGCACTGCTGGGCTTCTGTGGGCTTCTCTCAGTTCCCCAAGCCCGCCATCTGGTCAGGGCCACAGTGTGTGAGCTGTTTATTGGCTGAGAAGTGCAGCTTTCTCTGTTTTCTGCTCTCTGGATCCCTGCTTTATCCAGCTTTCTGAGATTCCACAGCTCCCTCTTGGGCCTCGTTTGTGAGGGAGCTTCCCAGTGCGTGGGAACTATTCCTTCTTCATGACTCCTTCCCTCCCTCGGGGCACAAGCTTCCATACAGAAGTTCTCAGTCTTTTCCCTACATATGCCTCCATCCTCTCTCCTACCTCATTTCAGGGAGCTTGGCCGTACCCCCTGGAGGCCTGGCGCCTTCTGCTGTCTCCTAGAGGTTGCTTTGTAGGAGTTGTTCCATATCTTGATGGGTTTTTGATGTGTTTGTGGGGAGGCTTCAATCTCCCTCTCTTACTTCTACCAACCTGGTGGGCTTATGATCTGATGTCACATCTTTGTCTTTTTATGCTGTTCATGGGGTTCTTGAAGCAAGAATACTGGAATGGTTTACCATTTCCTCCCTGAGTGTACCATGTTTTGTCAGACCTCTTCACTTGGACCCATCTATCTTGAGTGGCCCTCCATGCCATGGCTTATAGCTTCATTGAGTTATACAAGCCCCTTTGCCTCGAGAAGGCTGTGGTCCATGAAGTGGATTAATTATAGTTGCATACCTTCAATCCCAAGATGGTGGAGTAGAAGGACATGTGCTCATTTCTCCTGTGAGAACATCAAAATCACAACTAGCTGTTGAACAACCATCGACAGGAGGATGTAGGAACCCACCAAAAAGAGACATCCTATGTCCAAGGACAAAGGAGAATCCACAACGAGATGGTAGAAGGGGGAAAATCATGTTAAAATCAAATTCCATACCTGCTGGATGAGTGACCTACAAACTGGAGACAATAATATCAAAGAAGTCCTCACAATGTTGTGAAGGTTCCAGGCTCCACATCAGACTTCCCAAGCTGGAAATCCAGCACAGAGAGTTGGAATGCCCAGGGAATCTGGCTTTGAAGGTCAGCAGGATTTAATTATAGAACTTCCACAGGAATGGGAAAAACAGACTCTTGGAGGGCACAAATAAAACATCTGTGCACACCAGTGACCCCACAGGAGACTGAGCTAGACCTGACTGAGTGTTTGAGGGTCTCCTGTGGAGGCATGGGTTGGCAGTGGCTTACCACATTTACAGGGGCACTGGCAGCATCAGTCCTGGGAGATGGGTGTTGGGATAAATCCTCTTCGAGGCCACCATTAGCCCTACCATAGAGCCTATAGATTTCAGGACTGGGTTGCCTCAGGCCTAACAACTAACAAGGAGGGAGAACAGCCCCATCCATCAGCAGACAATTGGATTAAAGATTTCCTGAGCTTGGCCCTGCCCACCAGAGCGAGACCCAGTTTTCCCCACACCCAGTCCCTCCCATCAGGAAGTTTGCAGTTGATCAGGAAGCCTCTTATCCTCATCCATCAGAGGACAGACAGAAGAAGCAAGAACTATAATCCCACAGCATCCAAAACAAAAACTATAATCACAGAAAGCTAACCAAAACGATCACATGGATCACACCCCTGTGTAACTCAATGAAACTATGAGCCACGCTGTGCAGATTCACCCAAGATGGACGGTCAGAGTGGAGAGTTCTGAAAAAATGTGGTCTACTGTAAAATGAAATGGCAAACCACTCCAGTATTCTTGTCAAGAACTCCATGAAGAGTATGAAAAAGCAAAAAGATATGACACCAGATGATGACCACACCAGGCTGGTAGGTGTCCAACATGCTACTGGGGAAGAGGGGGGAAATAGCTCCTGAAAGAATGAACAGGCTTGGCCAAGCAAAAACGACACACAGTTATGGATGTGTCTGCTGGTGAAAATAAAGTCTGATGCTGTAAAGAACAATATTGCATCAGAACCTAAATATTAGGTCCATGAATGAAGGTAAACTGAATGTGGTCAAGCAGGAGATGGCAAGTGTAATTATCAACATCTTAGGAATCAGTGAACTAAAATGGGCAGGAATGGGTGAATTTAATTCAGGTTATCATTATATCTACTACTGTGGGCAAAAATCCCATAGCAGAAATGGAGTAGCCCTCATAATCAACAAGAGTCCAAAATGCAATACTTGGGTGCAGTTTCAAAAACAATAGAATCATCTCATTTGATTTCTAAGGCAACCCACTGAACATCACAGTAATCCAAATCTGTGCCCCAACCACCAATGCCAAAGAAGCTGAAGTTGAATGGTTCTATGAAGACGTACAAGACCTACTAAAACTAACACCAAAAAAAGATGTCCTTTTCATCATAAGGGGTTGGAATGCAAAAGCAGGAAGTCAAGAGATACCTGGAGAAACAGGCAAGTTTGGCTTTGGAGTACAAAATGAAGCAGGGCAAAGGCTAACAGAATTTTGCCAAGAGAACATACTGAGGAGCAAAAGGGAGAAGCATTCATCCGTTGGCTCTTAACCGTCATTGATCAAGGGAAACCCCACTGATTCATTGTTGTTTTTTTGTTGAAAAATAATAGGGGTTAAAGGAGGCTGAAAAGCAACTTCCTATAAATCAAAGGAAGCTGCTTTGCCTGCTTTGTAAATCTGGGTATTCAGCTATTCGTGCCTGGAGTAGTAGGGAATGATAAGATTATATTTTAAAGGGACATCGAAAAGTTCAGCTCACTTTTTAAAAAAATTATTAAAAACCCTCTATAAAGTAAACTTGAGTTAGGGCTCAGTTGGAAACAGTCCACCTGCCAAACAGGAGACAAGGGTTGGGAAGATCCTCTGGAGAAAGAAACGGCAACTCGGTCCAGTATTCTTGCAAGGGAAATCCCATGGACAGAGGACCCTGGTGGGCTACAGTCTTCAGTTCAGTTCAGTCGCTCAGTCGTGTCCGACTCTTTGTGACCCCATGAATCACAGCACGCCAGGCCTCCCTGTCCATCCCCAACTCCCGGAGTTCACTCAGACTCGTGTCCATCAAGTCAGTGATGCCATCCAGCCATCTCATCCTCTGTTGTCCCCTTCTCCTCCTGACCCCAATCCCTCCCAGAATCAGAGTCTTTTCCAATTAGTCAACTCTTCGCATGAGGTGGCCAAAGTACTGGAGTTTCAGCTTTAGCATCATTCCTTCCAAAGAAATCCCAGGGTTGATCTCCTTCAGAATGGACTGGTTGGATCTCCTTGCAGTCCAAGGGACTCTCAAGAGTCTTCTCCAACATCACAGTTCAAAAGCATCAATTCTTCGGCGCTCAGCCTTCTTCACAGTNTGGAGTTTCAGCTTTAGCGTCATTCCTTCCAAAGAAATCTCAGGGCCGATCTCCTTCAGAATGGACTGGTTGGATCTCCTTGCAGTCCAAGGGACTCTCAAGAGTCTTCTCCAACACCACAGTTCAAAAGCATCAATTCTTCGGCGCTCAGCCTTCTTCACAGTCCAACTCTCACATCCATACATGACTACTGGAAAAACCATAGCCTTGACTAGACGGATCTTAGTCGGCAAAGTAATGTCTCTGCTTTTGAATATACTATCTAGGTTGGTCATAACTTTTCTTCCAAGGAGTAAGCATCTTTTAATTTCATGGCTACAGTCACCATCTGCAGTGATTTTGGAGCCCAAAAAAATAAAGTCTGACACTGTTTCCACTGTTTCCCCATCTATTTCCCATGAAGTGATGGGACTGGAAACCATGATCTTTGTTTTCTGAATGTTGAGCTTTAAGCGAGCTTTTTCACTCTCCTCTCTCACTTTCATCAAGAGACTTTTTAGTTCCTCTTCACTTTCTGCCATAAAGGTGGTGTCATCTGCATATAGTTACTATAATTAAAAGAATTTTTAAAGTATCTAAATTCAAGATAAAGTTATGAAAAAATTATAGCCTTTTTGTACTTGTTACAGCTAGTAAGAAAAGGATTTCAGTTCAGTTCAGTCACTCAGTTGTGTCTGACTCTTTGTGACCCCATGAACCACAGCACACCAGGTCTGCCTGTCCATCACCGACTCATAGAGTCTACCCCAACTCATATCCATTGAGTTGGTGATGCCATCCAACCATCTCATCCTCTGTTGTCCCCTTCTGTTTCTGCCCTCAGTCATTCTCAGCATCAGGGTCTTTTCAAATGACTCAGCTCTTCACATCAGGTGGCCAGAGAATTGGAGTTTCCGCTTCAACATCAGTCCTTCCAGGACTCACTACCCAGGACTGATCTCCTTTAGGATGGACTGGTTGTATCTCCTTGCAGTCCAAGGGACTCTCAAGAGTCTTTTTCCAACACCACAGTTCAAAAGCATCAATTCTTCGGCGTTCCACTTTCTTTATAGTCAAACTCCCACATCCATACATGACTACTGGAAAAACCATAGCTTTGACTAGATGGACCTTTGTTGGCAAAGTAATGTCTTTGCTTTTGAATATGCTGTCTAGGTTGGTCATAACTTTCCTTCCAAGGAGTAAGAGTCTTTTAATTTCATGGCTGCAATCTCCATCTGCAGTGATTTTGGAGCCCCGCCAAAATAAAGTTAGCTGCTGTTTTCACTGTTTCTCCATCTATCTGCCATGAAGTGATGGGACCGGATGCCATGATCTTAGTTTTCTGAATGTTGAGCTTTAAGGATGCGAGAGTTGGACTGTGAAGAAAGCTGAGCACCAAAGAATTGATACTTTTGAACTGTGGTGTTGGAGAAGACTCATAAGAGTTCCTTGGACTGCAAGGAGATCCAACCAGTTCATTCTAAAGGAGATCAGCCCTGGGTTTTCTTTGGAAGGAATGATGCTAAAGCTGAAACTCCAGTAGTTTGGCCACCACATGTGAAGAGTTGACTCATTGGAAAAGACTCTGATGCTAGAAGGGATTGGGGACAGGAGGAAAAGGGGACAAAAGAGGATGAGATGACTGGATGGCATCACCAACTAGATGGACATGAGTCTGAGTGAACTCTGGGAGATGGTGATGGACAAGGAGGCCTGGTGTGCTGCGATTCATGGGGTCACAAAGAGTTGAACGCGACTGAACTGAACTAATCTGAAGCCAGCTTTTTCACTCTCCTCTTTCACTTTCATTAAGAGGCTCTTTAGTTCTTTGCTTTCTGCCATAAGGGTGGTATCACCTACATATCTGAGGTTATTGATATTTCTCCCGGCAATCTTGATTCCAGCTTGTGCTTCATCCAGCCCAGTGTTTCTCATGATGTATTCTGCATATAAGTTAAATATCCCCCAAAAATCTCATGTAAATTACTGACCAAAACTGTAAGATGCCTAGGAATAAATAGCCAAGGGTTTGAGTACCTTCATAAAAAAACTATAGAATCTTATTGAAAGAGACAAATAATAGATTTAGCACATTCCTGGATGAGATGATTTGTTGTTAATATCGGTCATTCCAAAGTTAACATTGAAACCTATTGCTTTGGGGTATTATTTCTGAACAGAAAATTTCCAAGTAAAAGAGTAAGTGAGAATAGAAGTAAGATTTAGAAAAGAACAGTAGTTATGTTGTTCCTTAATAATAATATAACAATTTAATAAAACAAAGTGGAATTGGCACAGGAATAAATAGATCATCAGAACATAAAAGTCTGTATTAGATTCAAATATATATGAGAACCTAATTAAGGACCGATGAGCCTTCCTTTCAAAGGAAGAGGGCTGGTTTATTTACATACATGGTATGGACATAATTGATTTTCCATCTGAAATAAAACAAAGCTAGATCTCTGCCTCATGACATGCATTACAATCAGTTCCAGGTGGAGCAAATATTTGTAAAAAAGAAAGAAAGACTGCTGGAAGAAAATTTAGACAAATAAAAATTAAAACCCTCCTACAAAGGCAGGTCTGTGGTTTCCTATCGTTTGGACACATAAGAATTGGAGGCAAGGAAATGTGGATTTGGAGAGGTCTAGTGCCAGCTTCCTTGCTGCAGGCTCATGAACAACCATCCCATGTAGAAAAAAAATTGACCAAAAATATAAGAATTATTTTCTTTAGGAAAAAAAATCTAACAGCAGGTTACTTGTAAATTTTTTCTACTGTGTGCCTAATCACTATTTTGATGGATTTTATTACTCTTGGTACCATTTGCAGATGAATGCTTTCAAAAACTACTGTTTACATTGAAGGAAATCTTATAGTTTATTTTGCTTTGGTCACCTGTCCCCTTCTCTTCTGGTTCACCATGGACAGTCAAGGAAAACAGTAAAATACATTAATAAAAATAAAAGTTTCATAACATTCACAGAGATTAAATTATTTTATCACAGTTCCTGTTTCAAAAATAATGTTCAACCTTGAGCCTCAACGGCAGTATCTTTCTCATACTTTATTTAGGTTTCCTAATACCCTTCATTTCCACTTTTTCTTTGTCTGCTGCACGTGTGCTAAGTGGTTTCAGTCGTGTCTGACTCTTGGCATCCCCATGGACTGTAGCCTGCCAGGTTCTCTGACCCTGGGATTCTCCAGGCAAGAGGACTGGAGTAGGTTGCCATGCCCTGCTCCAGGGGATCCTCCTGACCCAGGGATTGAACCCATGTCTCCTGCGGCTCCTGCGTTGCAGGATGATTGTTTTACTGCTGAGCCACCGGGGAAGCCCTTTGTTTGTATATGTTCCTTCAACACTTTATGTTTTTAGCTTTCCAATGAGTATATACTACAGAATGACCATAATAAATTTACAGAAAATGTAAAAATTTTTTCAGAGAGTCCTAGAAGAGAATCAAGAACATTATCATATAGTTCAAAAATTCCTTATCCTGGGAGACATTGATGGTAAGATATATTTTATTTTACTTTGCATGAGTTCTTTGGTTTTTTAAAGTAATTTTCTAAAAAGTTATCAAAACAGTGCATATGACTTACTACATCTTGTCATCTCTTTCAACCTATTTGACTGCAACTATATAATTTTTAGAAAATAAAGTTTTAATTTAATCCAGAGGCTGTTTTATGTGGTATTTCATAACAATAAGGCAGTGAATTGATAGAGTGCTAAATGAATATAATAAATGTCCTTGGATAGTGTTTATATCTCTTTTTTGATTTGTATCCATCTAAATCTTTGCTTTAATGGTTTGTAGGTTTGATGGATGAATTTAGCAAATGGCTTTCCAAAAGCAGGAACAGTCTACCTGGACACCTCCTCCGCTTCATGACTCACCTCATTTTGTTTTTCCGCACTCTGGGACTACAGACCAAAGTAAGTAAAAATGAGCTGTGTACTCTTCTCTGCAAGGCTGACGCTTTATACATCTGTTGTCAGGAAAACATGGCTGCTTTGGGGTTTGGTTTTCTAGAATGGTGACCATAGTCTCACATTGTCGCTCAGTGATAACTTACTGCAGATGACTCTAATGTTCTAATCTGTGACTACAGAATGGTACCTGGATTGAAGGCAGTTTATAATTCAGTCCTCATCAGTACCCAGCTCTAAATCAACCAGCTAAGATAACTGAACCAGACTACATTTTCTGAAGGATTTTAAACTTTTGTTTTCTTTCTTTTTCTTCTGTCCTAAATGATTGGTAACATTTTGGGCAGAGTATGCATAGAAGGCAGAATGATGTAGTAGTTGAAAGCTGGGGTTTTGGATTAAAAAGCTTGGATTCACATTCTTACACAGAAGCTTCTAGTGGTGTAAATCTGGGTAAATAAAACCTCTTTAAGTCTTACATTCTTCCTCTGAAATGTGAACAATAATAGTAATTATTCACAAAGAGTTAGGGTAAGTTAATACAAGAAATTTGTTAAGCAGTTAGCCTGGCATGTAGTAATTGCTCAGTGGTAAATACTAAAAATCATTATGACAGTTTTTATTAGATATATTGGTGGTACACACAAACAGCTGTATTTATAATTATATTTTTTTTTTCCTATGAAGGAAGAAATTTCCATTGACGTTTTAAAGACATACATACAGGTAAACTCTTGTAAAACATCTGTTAATTATCATAAATAACTTTGTTTTGGAATTTTAAATTAATCTTGTTTAGCAGTACAACTCTATGTCTGTATGCATCTCTCCTAAATATGTTTAAAATTTTGAGTTGAATAGTGCTGTTGTTCTGAGAACTTGCCTTATTATTGACATATTAACATTTTGATCCTTTTCTATTTTTCAGCTTTTAATAAATGAGAAACATACAAATCTCATAGCATTTTATACCTGTCATTTGCCTCAAGACCTTGCTGTTGCCCAGTATGCATTATTTTTGGAAGGTGTTACAGAGTTTGAACAGCGCCACCATTGCCTGGAGCTGGCTAAAGAGGCAGGTAAAAATGGCAGGCTTCATCTGTTGGGCTCTGTAGGCAGATTATCATTTTGTCTTAGTAACATATATCCTTCTAGTTTTAAATCCTGTTTCTCTTGAGAGGAAAAGAAGGAATGAAGTTTTCAGTGAAATCTGTTTTGGAATGAAATAACTTACAGTATATCTTGTGTAAAATATTTTTAATTTTGGCATTTTCTTTTATAATTTCTTTCATATTTTAAATAATTTTTATCTCAGATTTACTAAATCATTGTGATTATTTAAAGAATATTAGTGTGAATGATTAATTTCTTGTTTCTGTCTCTTCAAAAATTTTTTAGATTTGGATATTGCAGCTATAACAAAAACTGTAGTTGAGAATATTCGAAAGAAAGATGATGGTGAATTCAGTCATCATGACCTGTCCCCAGCACTGGATACGGGTACTACTGAGGTAATATGAGGGTAAAAGAGGTGTATTATGTAACTGAATAATCCCTCATGTTATGCTTTTTCTAAACGTCTACTTTAAAATAATCTGGCTTCTTTCTTTTTTTAAGAATTTTTCTTTGTCAGCCAAGTTATGAAAATTGGCAGCAAACTTAAGTCTTGTGTAAGGAATTGCTTAGTAGTAGTTTTGTGTTAAAGGAAGCTTCTTTAATAGTAAAAACCTGAGCATTGAATTTTTACTCATCCGATTATTCTAGATACTTGATCAGTTAACTAATTTTTATATAGTTTACTTATTCCTTATTTTCAGAAAAGAATAGAAAGTTTTATCTAGGAAAGAAAAAGTTGTAGAATAGCACTTAAAGGAATAATTAAATTGGTGGCACATCAGATATATAATTCCAGACTGACAGTCCAGTAAGTTTTTTCTGTAATTTAATAAAGAGCTATTAAATGTGAAAATAAACCAAGAAAAGCTATTTTCTTTCATAATTTTGTATAATCTGAAGGAAAATATTCATTACTAGTACAGATGTAAGCCAGTTCTATTAATGTGCAGAATATCTTAAGAAAAAAGCACAATTGACATTTCTTTTTTTCCAATTAAATGAATAGGAAGACCGATTAAAAATTGATGTAATTGACTGGTTGGTATTCGACCCAGCACAGAGAGCAGAAGCACTAAAACAAGGCAATGCGATAATGAGGAAATTCTTGGGTATGCCTATTTTGTATTCTTTTTTCAAAGTTTTTTTTTTCTGTTCTTAAATTTTGTTGTTTTTCTAACTCTTCAAGTAGGGTAAGGTATAAAATACCCACTCTTATGGCTGATATTGTGAAACAAAACATATTTTTAATAGTGACTTACTATGTCCCACTCAATTTTATATATAACCTCAAAGTTTTGAAAAATGGAATTTTTTTTAAGGCATAGTATGTAAAACTGGCTGTGGGATTTCCTGGTGATCCAGTGTTTAAGACTCCGTGTTCCATTGCAGTGGGTTTGGATTCAGTCCCTGATTTGGGAAGTAAGATTTGGCATGTTATGCAGGGCAGCCAAAAATTGAAATAATAATGAACACTGAAATAGGAAAAGCCCAGCCATTAGGTAGAAAGATCACCCAAACCTTTAAAAGAAATACCTTGGGCCCTGAAATGGTTACAGGTCACAGTGAAAGTTGCAGACTAATAATTTGACTCCTTTAGAAACCACTACACAGAAATCCATATATACTGAAAAACTGTATATCTTTTTCACAGCCTCAAAAAAGCATGAAGCTGCAAAAGAAGTATTTGTGAAGATTCCTCAGGATTCCATAGCAGAAATCTATAACCAGTGGGAGGAACAAGGAATGGACAGCCCACTTCCTGCTGAAGATGATAATGCTATCCGAGAACATTTGTGCATCAGAGCTTACTTGGTGAGATTGTAGAGAAAACCATGAAGTGCCCCCGTCTTTATGATGGCTTTCAAACCTAATTCACTCTCAAACCTTAAACTGCTTTTTTGAAAGGTGGTGATTGACTTTCTATCTTAGCTCCCTTGTGACTGTGGGAATCACTGATCCCTAAGAACTTGGAAGTCCTGACCTTGTCTTCATGTGCAGGAGCCTCTAATCATTGTTAACCAACACACAATGTGTTTTCTTAAGATTCTTTGAATTCTTAACTCAACTTTATCATTTCTGCTTTTGGCAACAACTGAAAAAAAGCAAGATAATCTATATTATGACTAAAATAACAACAACTCATTCAAAATTCATTCAACAAATAATGAAGTGATTAGCAGGGTTTTAGGACTAAGTCTGAATCTCTTTGCTTCCCTCTGGAAGCTAATAGGCTCATCAAGGACACGGATAAGCACGTGAATATCACAAACAAGATACTTATTTACCATAATTTTTTTGTATAAAAAAGAAATATCGAACAATTTTATTTCTTACTACTGCAAAATTACTTCTAAGAACCAAATTTTTAAAAATTGTATTGAACATATGTGAAAAGTTTTAATTTTTTGTATTTTTCTATTTTACTTTACATTTTAGGAAGCCCATGAAACCTTTAATGAGTGGTTTAAGCATATGAATTCAGCTCCACAAAAACCTACTTTGACAACTCAAGCAACTTTTACTGAGAAAGTGGCTCATGAACACAAAGAAAAGAAATATGAAGTAAGTCAAGTGTAGATGAGACATGTCTCATTGCATCTCAAAAATACAAGTCATATATGTAAGGAGATCATTTCTTCAGCAGTTATATTCCTATTATAAGAGTTGATCTTCCTTATTACTCTTCTAATTTGAAGAAATCTGTTTAGTTACCTTTTTGTAGATAATTAACCAAACATGAAACGTACCTTCAAGTGACAATAGTGTTCATTTACATGGTCAACATTTTAGTGTTTTATTGAACTGCAGTCTATTGATGTTTATTTTGTATTTGGCTTACTGAATGTCAGTTCTTTAGAATGATGTTCCATATATGTACATCTCTGTACTTTGCAAATATATTATAGCCCATTATATATCTGCCTTATATCTGTTTTCCAGATGGATTATGGTATTTGGAAAGGGCATTTGGATGCCCTGACTGCTGATGTGAAGGAAAAAATGTACAATGTCTTATTGTTTGTTGATGGAGGCTGGATGGTGGATGTTAGAGAGGTAAGCTCTGTGCATTGTTACAAGCTACATCTTTTTTTTTAAAGTTCTTTCTCGGAATAGGAGCAGTTACAGATCTTGTATAACCTTTGTACTATATTATAACTGACATCCCATGATTTAAGTCTAACCTGAAATCCTAGTTAGGGAATATATGAGTGTCTGACTCCTGGGTAAACTGTTTCTCCATATTTACTATGTTCACTCAGTATAGTATAGTAAAATCTAATTTTTAAAAATTCTGGACCAAAAATCAAGTATTCGTGTATTCAACTCAGTCTGTAGAGGTAAAGATAAGTCTAGTAGAGTGAGTAAGACATACATAAAGCAGTGGCTCTCACCTCTGAACTGTCCATTTAAATGACCTGGAGAACTTTTAAAAAACACTGGGTTGATTCCACTAGTGGCTACCAGTGGCGAGAGGGGAGGAGGAGCAACATAGGGGTTGTGGGGTGGGAGGTACAAATCACGGGATGTGACGTAGGCTACGAGGACATGTTGTACAACATGGGGAATAAAGCCAGTGTTTTGTAATAGCTAAATGGATTGTAACCTTTAAAGATTACATTAAAACAAAACCAAAAAACCTTTTGATGAGTCCCAAAAAGACATGACAATTAAATGCAATATGTGATTCTAAACTGATCCTGTGTTGGAGAAAAAAAGATGCTATAAAGGACAGTGTTGAGTCAGTGATGTTAAGGTATTATATCACTGTTAAATTTTCTAAGTCGTTAACTGCAATGTGACTATATTAGGAAAAAAAACTCTCTTTGTTGGGAAATAAACTCTGAAACATTTAGAGGTAATGGAACATGGTTATGCAACTTGCCCTCAAAGGGTTAAAAAAAAAAAGTGTGTTTATAGATGCACACACAAGCAAATCATAAAGTAGACAGGGTAAAGATTGAGCAAAGCAGGGTAAAGGGTATTGAGATATTCTTTGTACTGTTGTTGTAATTTAGTTTGTTTGAAATGATTTTCAATTTAAAAATGTTTTTTAGATACTAAAAAAGAAATACTGGGTTTCACTTCTGCAGATTCCAGTTTAATTGGTCTGAAGTAGGGCTGGGCTTTAAAAAAAAAAGTTTAAATTACCTGGAAAGCGTTAATGTGTAGCCTGGGTTGAGGTCAGTTACAGAAGTACTAAATGCCAAAAAAAAAGCACAGATGCAATATTTTGTGACTTCAGAAAAAGCAAAGGCTGCTTCTACCCAGAAGAGATCTGGACAGAATGCTTAAAAGGTATAGCATTTGACTGAACCTTGAATGACGGGTAAGTTTGGATGAGTAGAAGTGGGGGAAGGGAAGAATGCTGCAAGTAATAATGCTGTGAGGGAAAGGTATTGAGGCTCGCTCCTGGGGCGTGACAGAAACAGTGCATTGACTCAGTTCCAAGGATTATAAACGCTGGATTCTTGGATAACCTTATTTTGAATAGAAAAATCCTAAGAGTGTCTTTGGTATCTTTCCTTTTGCATTCCCTGATTCCTAATGTATTCACTTCTTTTTTTATTGTTTGTTTTGTTTTTTGCTACTACATTTTTTCTCACTTTACTGGCTTCCATTTTCTGACCAGAGGCAAAACATTGAGGACATTTTGCTGTTTAAATACTAAAAAATACTAAAGCTTCCCAGGTATATTAAATACTAAAGCTTCTTAGGTAATTAAAAAAAAAAAAGGCCAGCCCTACTTCAGACCAATTAAACCAGAATCTATGGAGGTGAAACCCAGTATTTCTTTTTTAGTTTACTACTACTGTTTGCTACTACTCCTGATATAGTAATTATCTTAAAAGTCTCCACATCTTATATGTAAATTCATAATAGAAGCCTGCTAACTTCATAGTTTTGAACCTTTTTGCATGTGTGGGGGGGTTCTTTTTTATTATTATCTAGTTAATTCCTTACTTTATTTTTTACCATGCTGGGTCATCTTAGCTGCACGGCTTTTCTCTAGTTTCGGCGAGCAGGGGCCACTCCCCAGCTGTGCATCGGCTTCTCATAGCAGTGGTTTCTCTGCCGGGGAGCACGGGTTCTGGGCATATGGGCTCCGTAGTTGCAGCACAGACTCAGCTGCTCCATGGCATTTGGGGCCGTCCTGGACCAGGGACCAAAACCCTTGTCTCCTGCACTGCCAGGCGGACTCCTCCCATCGAGCTATCAGGGAAATAAAATAGTTTTGAATCTTTAGCAGGTTCCTTAATGTTAAACTTTTCTCTCCTGGTTTATGTTGGTGTTCATGAAGAGAAAATGTCAGTGTTGCAATATGCTATTGGCATTTAAGTTTCGAAAAGACTCAATGCCTTATTTATGCATAAATATTTATACTTACATATTTGTTATTCTAAGTATTAATTAATCTTAGATAGTGAAAGTCACAGAACAGACACTTTGGAATATTTTTAAAATGGAGTTGGAATGGAAAATTATGAATGATGCCATTTTGTTTACAAGCATTTTTAAGTCAACATTCTGTGTCAATCACTTCAAATCTAATCCAAATAAGAAGTGATTTCTTGAACTAATTATAAAGGATGATATATATATTTTTAATATTTTATGCTAACTTTATTATTTTAATTTTTAATTTATATTGGAGTACAGTTAATTAACAATATTGTATTAGTTTCAGGTGTACAGCAAAGTGATTAAGTTTTTTATATATATATACACTTTTTTCAGATTTTTTTCCCATTTAGGTTATTACAGAATATTGAACAAAGTTCCCTGTGCTATATAGTTAGTTCTTTATGGTTATCTGTTTTATTTGTTTTTTTTATTTTTTATTTTTGTTGTTGGATTTTATTTTTTTATTATTATTTTTTTAATTTTTATTTTTACTTTATTTTACTTTACATTACTGTATTGGTTTTGTCATACATTGACATGACTCCGTCTTGGGTATACATGAGTTCCCAATCCTGAACTCCCCCCACCAAAGGATGATATTTTGAGTTGAGTTTAGCTTAATACTCTTAGATATTCAGCGAAGCAGGAAATTATTCAGGGCTCCTGCTAGCACTTACGTAACTTGTATAAGGATTAGGGAATGGTACCCACTCTCTTACACAGACAGATTTCGTGTCCAGTGCACATGACCTGTAGAATGGAGCAGGGATTAGATTTCTGCAGCCACTCATTTACTGTCCAGCACCACTGTGCAAGGCACAGTGTTCAAAGCCCTGACCTGATATGCTGGCTCTTATATCTGCACCTCACTTTTTACATAACTGCAGAATGGTCTCATTCATGTTGGAGGCTGGTCTCACACAGGGATGGCAGAGCAAATGGAGCAGGCAGGCCATCTCTATCTACTCTTCACCACCTCTTCCTCAACCACATTGTGGTTGAAGCGTCAGCTGTCTGCCTTGCTTCCACTCTTCTGTATGCAGCCCCTTCATATAGTATTTTCTTTTAAAATCAAAAAGATATCACTCTGCTACTCTGATCCTTCTGATGGCTTCTGATTACACTTCGAATAAAAACCAAAGTTCTTTTCTGGACCAATAAAGTCACACATACACTGGTCCTTACTGCCTCCCCAGTCTTAGTATCCTGCTCTTCTCCCCTCATTTGTTCTAACTTTCTGGCCTCTTTGCTCTTCTTCTGCCTACAGTGCTCTTTCCCTGAGATATCTGCATGGATGACTTCCTTACTTCCTTAGCAGCGTACTCCAGTGTTATCTGTCTTTAGAGACCCTGCTGCAGCCCCACCCCCCATCCTCAATAGGGTACATACATATAAACGCATCCCAGTTAATGATCCTTTCTCACATATAAGGTACTGTACATCCCTGATGGAAAGAATCTTTTTTAAAATATATATTTACAGGATTTTTCAAAGCTTTTGTTCATTCAGATGAGAAAAATATCATAGGTGGTAGCAGAGCAATTTGTTCTGTTTTCCTTGAGGCAGACTGCTGGGCCCATCAGGCATGATTCTGGATACTTGATGGCAACCAGTCTGCTGGTGTGTGAGTCCCCTGCAGTCAGCAGAAGAGATCACACCCTAATACTTGGCAGCAACAGGATTTAGGAGCGGCAGGTGCCAGAATCCATCCTGGGAGACCAGGTTATCCAAGAGCCAGCTGCTACTTTCAGTTGGTAAGAGATCTAGGAACCACAGGTACTTTGCCTCTTTAGGGTAGGGGAAAAGAGTGTATTGGAGCACAAATGGAATGACCCAAAAAGAAGAGTCCTCTCATTCTTACTAGGCTCCAAGTAGGAATCACCAGTATGAATTATGAGTGAGGCCTCGAGGTGTTTTAAATCTGCCTCTGACGGGAATGAGTGCTTATTTGAGAAAATAAATGAAGATGCTTTCCCTTTTAAAGCTAAGAAAATACAAAGCATGCATTTTAATACTTGCTTCCATATATCTGTATCTCAAAACAGAACAAAAAGATTGATAATAATTTTTCCTATGCATAGAAACCTGACATATGTCAAAGTTAGTACAATTATTCTTTGGTATAATTTCCAGGTTACATTCTATTGCTTCGCACTTCTACTTATATCTACCTTCGAAAAATGTTTTAACAATTTAATATCTCATGTGAACATATTTTTAATGATGAATATAATTGTCATAAGGTATCTTATTAGGCTTTTCAAAGGAGCAGTTATTTTTGCTTGTCCCGTTTTCTTTTACACTATTATACAGGACTTCCCTGGTAGCTCAGCTGGTAAAGAATCTGCCTGCAATGCAGGCTGACCCCAAGACCCCCTGGAAAAGAGGATAGGCTACCCACTCCAGTATTCTTGGGCTTTCCTGGTGGCTCAGACGGTAAAGAATCCGCCTGCAATGTGAGAGACCTGGTTCAATCGGTGGGTTGGAAAGATCCCTTGGAGGAGGGCATGGCAACCCACTCCAGTATTATTGCCTGGAGATCCTCATGGACAGAGGAGCTCGGTGGGCTACAGTCCATGTTGTCACAAAGAGTCAGACATTACTGAGTGACTAAGCATAGCACACAACATATTATACATGTTACTTTCTTTGTCTTGGCCTAGCTTGCAGGATCTCAGTTCCTCAAGCAGGAACTGAACCCAGGCCATGGCAGGGAAAGCCCAGAATCCTAATCCCTGACTAGGCCACAAGGAAACTCCTTAAGTTTTGTTTTACACTTAGTCCTATGGATTTCCTTTCAAGTTTTAAGAGTATTTCAGAAAAGTTGGGTACCTTTTTATTATTTCAATTATTTTACTTTTCAACTTGTTATAAGAAAATGTAATGAACATAAGAGGTCTATTTTTTCTGTACTCTTGAGTGTCTACAAAACTTTTTAGAAAGATCCCTATATACTTATAAAGAAATGCTCATTGTTTTCTCTACAGTAAGTTTTCTCATATATGTTAGTTCTGCCCCATTCACTGTATTATTCAAATCTTTTCATTCTTTTAATTTTTCTATTTTTGTAAAATTATACAAAAGCATCATAAATTCATTCTAAGTATTAAAAAAATATTTGCAGTGAAGTTGTCCTCCTTGTGCACCTCTCCCCTCATCCTGACCCTTCTTCCCAGCAGGAATCACAGGGTATGAAATGCCCTTTCAGACTGCCCGATATCTGCCTCCGTTTCCTTCTATGTATATCCAGGGGAATAGTTATTATTTTCTATTCTGATTTTTGCTCTAGTCTTAACATTTTTCCTTTTATGCACATGTTTATTTAAGACATCTGCATGTTTATTTAAAACTATAAATACCATTTCAGAAGCATTTTGTTTTCATTATCAGATTTGTGACTCCTCTGAAGTGTATTTTGTTCATCTTCATGTTTTTTGCCAAAAAATCGTGTCTGCTCGATACTGTGATTGAAACCTTACCTTGGGAATATCTTCGTGGTCTGGTTGTTAGGACCCCAAGCTTCCACTGCAGGGAGCACAGGTTTGATCTTTCCCAGGAAATTAATATCCCACAAGTTGAGTGGCACGACCGAAGAAAAAAAAAAGAAACCTCGCCTTGTTTTATTTTTAGTGGGCCTAATAAGCTTTATAGAAACTCTTTAGCTTCTACTTGTTGCATTTTGGTTTGTGTGTAGGATGCTGAGGAAGACCATGAAAGAATACATCAAATGGTTTTACTGAGAAAGCTTTGTCTGCCAATGTTGTGTTTTCTGCTTCACACCATATTGCATAGTACTGGTCAGTATCAGGAATGCCTGCAGTTAGCAGATATGGTGTCCTCTGAGCGCCACAAACTGTATCTGGTAAGTTCTAGAGCGTTTGCACTTTTAATTTTAATGATTTGATGTCCTTTGCCGTAATATTTGGGGCGTCCCAGGTAGCATTAGTGGCAAAGATCCCACCTGTTAATGCAGGAGACATAAGGACTGGGATTTGATCCCTGAGTTAGAAAGATCCCCTGGACAAGGACATGGCAACCCACTCCAGTATTCTTGTCTGAGAATCCCCATGGACAGAGGGGCCTGGTGGGCTACAGTGTATAGGGCTGCAAAGAGTTGGAGAAGACTGAAGTGACTTAGCATGCACACACGTAGTAATATTTAATTTTGTGAGATGTGTATATTCTTTAAATGTTCTTAGACTTTCTTAATGATCCAGTTTTAATGTTTGTGCTTCTCTATACAGAATATGTTTACAAATCTAAGCAGTTAGAAGTATATTGACTGGCCCAGAGAAGTAGCTTTGAGCTATGCTAATATACTGACCTTTGGCTACATAAATCTTAAAGAGGAATTTCTTCTTGCTTTAAGCTAATCAGGTTGATTAGGTGACTATAAATTTACACTCTTCTTTGTTCTGATTCTTAACATTTTCTCTTTTTAAAAAACAGGTGTTTTCTAAGGAAGAATTAAGGAAATTGCTACAGAAGTTAAGAGAATCCTCCCTAATGCTCCTTGACCAGGGCCTTGATCCATTAGGATATGAAATTCAGTCATAATTCATTCATTCTTTGTAATCTAGATAATTTCCATGATAAATGGAATGTTTTTGTAAAATATATGTATTTATAATTACTGGGGTTTTTCTTTTCAATTATGGGGAAAATGTAAAATTTAGGCATTTAATTTTGTACTTTTAAGAATATTATGGTGAGACTTTGAAAATTTAATGTATTATATCATTTTCCTGTGTTTATTAATAAAACTATATAAAAATTAAAATTTTTGTTCATATGAATTCCAGAAATGCTCCTCTATGATGTAATAAGAAGTTAAATTTTCTACTCTGCTTTTTCCCTGTGATCATAAGTACTCTGAAATCTTAAAATTATAAAAATAGAAAGTCCTGATAATTTTTAAGGCAGATACATAATTCCTCATCATAAAATTTAGTGTTTTTTAAATATTACAATTAATTAGGTGAACAAAGCAAGAATGTTTTCTAAAATAATATTATGCTTTTATTTTACTTTGAAGCCATTTCTGGTTTATTAATTCTCATTCAGTAAACCTGATCTCATAAGTTGCAGCATGTAAAGACTTAGCATCGTATGTGGCACACAGCAAACACTGAATACACTGGGGACTATAAAATGAGTAAGATCTTATCTAGGCCTTCTAGTAGGGAAAATATAATAAATATGTCTTTTCAATGCCATTAAAAAAATACAAGTAATCTGAGTACGAAGGAACTATTTTCAGCTAAGAGATTTCTGAGGAAGTAGTATTTGAGCTGGAGTCTGGGTAATGCATTGAATTTGCAAAGACAGAGATCAAGAAAGGTAACGCACTACAAGTTTAAGAAATCAGTATGAGCAAGGCCTGCAAATGATGAGTGCATGTTTGTGAATCAGCGTTTGTGCCAAATTGACTAGCGTGTAGGACTCATAAATAGGAGATAACCAAAAGGGAGAATGTGGCTCTAAGAGGAAATGAGACGTAGATTAGCAGTTCCCAAACCTGGCTGATCATCTGACTCGTCTGGTGAGTTTCTTATGTGTATCTACAGATGCTGTCCCAAGAGCCGGGGATGGGAGTCAGAATTTGTATTTGACGTAAATATAATACACCATAACTGATCTTAATACACCATAAGTAATCTAAGTTCAGGACATTCTGGCTTAAATCAGAGGTGGGTATTAATCCTGTATCCAATGCAAACAATAGGAGCTGACCATGAAACTGGCCTGGCATCACTTGGGAAGAGGTGTAGAGATTTCAGACTCTGCCTCAAGTTTTGATTTATGCTAGTTCAAGTGTTCTAAAGAATAATTGTTTACCTAACAAAACCTCTTTAATTCTTATACCTCGGTAGAGCAGAATGAACGGACGTGAAAGTGTAAACCTAACAAAATGTGTACCAGATTTTATTTAAAAACTACAAAATGCTAATGAAACCAAAGGAGCAAAATAAGTGGGGAGAGATACCATGTTTATTAATTGCAGATACAACACAGTAAAAATTTTAATTCTCCCTCCACGTTGGTGTACAGGTTTAACACAATTCCTATGAAATTCTAGCATGAGGCAGAGTATGTAAATTGCTATGGTGGAATTAAAGCTAATTTTCTTAGGTGTGATACTGGTATTGTGGCTAGGTAGGAGGCTGTTCTGGGTAGGAAATATACTGAAATATTTAGAAATGAAAGGTCATGAAGTCTGTACTTTACTTTGAAATGGTTTAGCTTTAAAATAAAAGTCTACATAGATTAAGCAAATACGAAAAAATGTTAACCAGTGAGTCTATGGGAAGGGCACAAGGTTTAAATTTTTTCAAATGAAAAATTGGGGTGGAGTTTAGTAAATTATGAGGAAAACAACTGAATATCTGTATGGAAAATAGTCAACCTTGACCCTTAGTTGATACTGTGCACAAAAACTAGTTAAAGGTAGATTATAAACCTGAATAAAAACACTAAAACTGTAAAACTTAAGAAAAATAGAGAATATCTTTGTAACCTATTTCAGTTCAGTTCAGTCGCTCAGTTGTGTCCGACTCTGCGACCCCATGAGTAGCAGCACCCCAGGCCTCCCTGTCCATCACCATCTCCCTGAGTTCACCCAGACCCACGCCCATGGGGTCAGTGACGCCATCCAGCCATCTCATCCTCAGTCGTCCCTCCTGCCCCCAATCCCTGCCAGCATCAGAGTCTTTTCCAATGAGTCATCTCTTCGCATGAGGTGGCCAAAGTACTGGAGCTTCATCTTCAGCATCATTCCTTCCAAAGAAATCCCAGGGCTGATCTTGCAGTCCAAGGGACTCTCAAGAGTCCTCCAACACCACAGTTCAGCAGCATCAATTCTTCAGCGCTCAGCTTTCTTCACAGTCCAACTCTCACATCCATACGTGACTACTGGAAAAACCATGGCCTTGACTAGACGGACCTTAGTCGGCAAAGTGATGTCTCTGCTTTTGAATATACTATCTAGGTTGGTCATAACTTTTCTTCCAAGGAGTAAGTGTCTGTTAATTTCATGGCTGCAGTCACCATCTGCAGTGATTTTGGAGCCCAGAAAAATAAAGTCTGACACTGTTTCCACTGTTTCCCCGTCTATTTCCCATGAAGTGATGGGACTGGATGCCATGATCTTTGTTTTCTGAATGTTGAGCTTTAAGCCAACTTTTTCACTCTCCTCTTTCACTTTCATCAAGAGGCTTTTTAGTTCCACTTCACTTTTTGATCTCTGGTTCCACTGCCTTTTCTAAAACCAGCTTGAACATCAGGAAGTTCATGGTTCACGTATTGCTGAAGCCTGGCTTGGAGAATTTTGAGCATTACTTTACTAGTGTGTGAGATGAGTGCAACTGTGCGGTAGTTTGAGCATTCTTTGGCATTGCCTTTCTATGGGGTTGGAATGAAAACTGACCTTTTCCAGTCCTGTGGCCACTGTTGTGTTTTCCAAATTTGCTGGCATATTGAGTGCAGAACTTTCACAGCATCATCTTTCCGGATTTGAAATAGCTCAGCTGGAATTCCATCACCTCCACTAGCTTTGTTCATAGTGATGCTTTCTAAGGCCCACTTGACTTCACATTCCAGGATGTCTGGTTCTAGGTGAGTGATCACACCATCATGATTATCTAGGTCGTGAAGCTCTTTTTTGTACAGTTCTGTGTATTCTTGCCACCTCTTCTTAATACCTTCTGCTTCTGTTAGGTCCAATACTAGTGTGTGAGATGAGTGCAACTGTGAGGTAGTTTGAGCATTCTTTGGCATTGCCTTTCTTTGGGATTGAATAGATTCAAACCCAAATTTCTATGGCTTCCAGCCCATTTCCCCTCCTTTTCATTATGAAAAATTCCAAACATATGCAAAATTAAAATAGTATGGTGAACCTTCTTGTACCCATCTCCTGGCTTCACTAACTGCCATTTTTGTTTCTTGTATACCCACTCCCACATTTAATTTTTAACCAGCCAGTTTAAATTCACTCAAATGCATGTCTTATATTATACAGTTTTTGACACTTGGATTTACTTTGTAATCCACACCCCTCTGAAGGTATAGAACTTTTCCAACAACACAGAAATTCCCTAGAAAATCCCCACCCCACACCAAAGAGGAAATCACTATTCTAATCTTTCTTCACCTTAGAATAGTTTTGACTGTTTTAGAACTTCATATAAATTATCATATAGTATTTCTATTTGTGGCTAGGTTTTGCTGAATAGAACAATTCTTTCTTTTTCACATTGCTGAGTAGTACGCCTTTGTTTAGTCATTCTATTGATAGGCATTTGGGTTTCCAATCTGAGGCTATTATAAATAATGCTGCTATGTATGTTTTGTACAGGTCTTTTTGTGGAATTTATTTTCATTTCTCTCATGTAAATACGTAGGCATGAAATTTCTAGGTTAAAGAGTAGGTGATTATAATAGCCAAAACGTTCCCCCAAAGTCTACTCATTTTACTGTGTCCAAGTCAGATACTCCACATCTTCTTTCTCACACATTTGGTTGTTAGTCTTTTTGATTTGAGCCATTCTGATGGATGTGTAGTGACATCTCATGGTTTTAATCTGTGTTCACTACTGAGCATTTTTCATGGGTACACTGGTTAGGTATTTGTCCTCCTAGAATCATCTGTTCTAGTATTTACTTTTTTGTGTGTGTGTCTTTATATTATTAAATCACCTAAATCAAATCCCTTGTATTATACAGTAGAGTGACAAATAGATTTAAGANCCGTGTATTCTTGCCACCTCTTCTTAATATCTTCTGCTTCTGTTAGGTCCATACCATTTCTGTCCTTTATCGAGCCCAACAAGCACAAAATGTTTAAAAATGGAAACAACCCTGGCGTCTTGCTCTAGCCTAGGGCTGTTTCCTTGAGTAAATGAATGAATGTTGGCCCATAAAGTGCTCAGAGCTTTGCTGGGCACACAGTAGGGCAGGACTTTTTAATCTCTACCCATAGGTGGCTGGTCTGAATGAATGGGAGCTGGGTGAGATACACACAGGATTTGGAAGAGCCGCTCTGCAGAAAAGAACCTAAAATAGTTCATTAGTTTGACACATCAATTCCCTGTAGAGATGACAGTGGTTTTGAATGTACTGGGTTAAATGAAATATATTGTTAAAAGTAAGGTCACCTGCTTGTTTTATTTTTATTTATTTATTTTTTGACATGCCCCGTGGTATGTTGGATCTTAGTTCCCTGACCACGGGATGAAACCCACACCCCCTACATTGGAAGTGCAGAGTCTTAACCACTGGACCACCAGGGAAGTCCCAGGTTTTTAAAATTTCTTAAGAATGTGGTTGCTAGAAAACTTTAAATGACATTTAAAATTTTACATCGCCTTGTAGTTCTACTGGAAAACACTGGGATAAGTGCTCAGTGAGTAAACAACAACAAAAAGCACATATCAACTGTGGAGCCTTTTTTGATCACATTCTCTTGCTGCTGTACAATATCTCTATTATTTTCAAAGTATTTATTAGCAGCTGAAATGCCTTGTGTGTTGTCTGCTTGTTTATCTGTTTCTCCTAGATGTCTCTCTCTCTCTTTTTTTTCTTTGTGGCTACACACGTAACTTGTGAGATTTTAGTTCCCTGACCAGGAATCAAACCGTGGCCCTTGGCAGTGAGAGCACTGTGTCCTAACCACTGGACCACCAGGGAGTTCCCTTAGATGGTTCCTCTCTCAGGTAGGAATTTGGTCTTGCTTATTCGTGTGTCCTTGTGGCATAGAACAGTGCTTGGTACTAGTAGGTGTTCAATAAATATTTGTGAAGTGAATGAATGAATGAATGGAAGGAATATGGGGAAGTTTGGGGAGGGAGAGAAAGACCCATGAAGTCCCTTTTACCTGCAGGATTGATGCTGAAGCTCCAATACTTCGGTCACCTGATGTGAAGGCTGACTCATTGGAAAAGACCCTGATGGAAAGACTCATTGGAAAGATTGAAGGCAGGAGGAATAGGGGACGACAGGATAAGATGGCTGGATGGCATTACCGACTCAACAGACATGAGTTTGAGCAAACTCCGGGAGTTGGTGATGGGCAGTCTGCATGCAGTCCATGGGGCTGCAGAGTCCAACGCCATTGAACATTGAGCGACTGAACCTGCAGGACCCAGTACTGAAGGTAATAGCCTCTATGGCCGCCAGGGGGCGCCCGAAACCAGGCTACCAATCCCAGTCTCTGCAGCTTTGGTTTCCCATCCTGCAAAATGGGAATTTTAAGCAGGGACATGGGAGGATGAAGCCTGAGGAGCAAAAGCCGCTGCCCCATCCCGATTCTCGCCCCTCCTCTGCACTTCCAGTTGTCTGAGTCAGTAGTTCTCAAATTCTATCAGGCATCCAAAACGCCTTGAGAGACTCAGCGAAAGATTATGAGTCCCCACACTCCGAGGTTTTGATCCAGGAGCTCTGGGCCGGGCGGGGCTGGGGTGGGGGGGGGTGGGCCGAGAACCTGCATTTCTAACGAGCTCCTGGTGGATGCTGATGGGGGCAGGTCTGGGCACCTTGCTTTGAGAACCATGGATATAAATATTTTCTCAAGGCAGATTCAAAATGAATCAGGACCAAAGAACTCCTCTTGGAGCCTTTTAGAAAAATGGTGGCAAAATACACAAAGCATATATTCACAAAGTATTCACTCACATAGCTTGGCTGCATTCAGTACCTTCACACTGTTGTGCAACCATCCCCACCATCGTCTCCAGAACTTTCTCAGCTTCCCAAACGGAAGCTCTGTGTCCATGAAACACTGACTCCTCACCTCTCCCCACCATCTACTTCTGGTCTCTATGGATCTGACTCCTCCAGGGACCTCAGGTGAGTGGAATCAGACACTATTTGTCCTGTGTCTGGCTTCTCTCACTGAGCATCGTGTCCTCAAGGTTCATCCAAGTTGCAGTGTGTGTCAGAATCTCCTTCTTTTTAAGGTGGAATCATATTCCATCTTATGGGTAGACCACATACGTGTATCCATGATCTGTTGATCCCCTCCTCTCTGAGTTGGCTCATTTCTAACAGCTAAGCTGGGGGGAGTCCCTCCACCTGGTCCTGGGTCCTGTTCTCTACGTCTTTCCTTTTCTTCATTTGTCTCCTTGTTTTGATAGAGAGGGTTTCTAGGCTCAGAGGGTAAAGCGTGTGCCTACAATGTGGGAAACTCTGGCTTGATCCCTGAGTTGGGAAGATCCCCTGGAGAAGGAAATGGCAACCCACTCCAGTACTCTTGCCTGGAAAATTTCATGGACTGAGAAGCCTGGTAGGCTACAGTCCATGGGGTCACAAAGAGCCGGACATGACTGAGCGACTTCACTTTCACTTTTGATAGAGGATATTTCAGAAGCATCTTTCTGAGCCCTGGGTCTGACTGAAGGCTGCTCTGTCTTGTACCTTCCCCCTCATCCCATCACCCAGCATCCCAAAGCCCAGTCTCAGCCTCCTGCTGACCTCGCCAGCAACCTGACAGTGAAGAGAGGGGTCACGTGTCTGGAGTTGGACAGGCCTGGGTGAAAACATCCCAGCTCCAACCTACACCAACTGGGTGCTCAGACTCCCCAACCTGCCTCCGAGCAGAAATCATTAATAATGAATAAAACTACTAATAGCAACATTTATTATTCTGACTTCAGAATGAATAACTGTCTGACCATAGCACTGGTGTGCTCACCACTGCACTTTAATAATATTATCATTCTTAACACAATAAGAAAAGAGGCTGCTTCACGATGAGGTATTTTGTGTGATTTCAAACATGTGGCTTCAGCTCTCTGGGCTCCTATTTCCTCATGTGTGAATGGGGATGATAATAGTTTCCATCTGGTTGATCAAAATTATCAAGTATTTATCGTCTTCTAGGTGTAATGTTTTGTGTTAGGTAATGGGGATAAAACTCAACCTTCAGAAAACTAAGATCACGGCATCTGCTCCCATTGCTTCATGGCAAATAGATGAGGAAACAACGCAAAAAGTGAGAGACTATTTTTGGGGGGCTCCAAAATCACTGCAGATGGTGACTGCAGCCATGAAATTAAAAGACTCTTACTCCTTGGAAGGAAAGCTATGACTAACCTAGACAATATATTGAAAAGCAGAAACATTACTTTGCCAACAAAAGTCCATCTAGTCAAAGCTATGGTTTTTCCAGTAGTCATGTATGGACCCGAGAGTAGGGCTATAAAGAAAGCTGAGCACTGAAGAATTGATGCTTGAATTGATCTTGTGTTGGAGAAGACTCTTGTGAGTCCCTTGGACTGTAAGGAGATCAACCAATCAATCCTAAAGGAAATCAACCCTGAATATTCATTAGAAGGACTGATGCTGAAGCTGAAGCTCCAATTGGGCCACCTGATGCAAAGAACTGACTCACTGGAGAAGACCCTGATGCTGGGAAAGATTGAAGGAGGAAGGAGAAGGGGACTAGAGGATGAGATGTTTGGATGGCATCACTGACTTGATGGACATGAGTTTGAGTGAACTCTGGGAGTTGGTGATGGACAGGGAAGCCTGGAGTGCTGCAGTCCATGGGGTTGCAAAGAGTTGGACACGACTTAGCAACTGAACTAAACTGAATGGGGATATAAGTTTTTAAAAGATGAAACAGGAACTTCTCTGGTGGTCCAGGGGCTAAGACCCCATAGTCCCAATGCAGGAGGCCCAGGTTTGATCCCTGGTCAGGGAACTAGATCCCACACACCTCAACTAAGACCCAGTACAGCCAAATAAATAACACTTTTTTAATAAAAAAATAAAAATCATGTCTCTGACTTTTGGGGATATTGCATATAAAGGCTTTAGCACTGAGCTTGACACTTAAGATGTTATTATTGTGTATAACTAATTTTTACCACATTACAAATACACCTGTTATGTATCATAAATATATTATTTTACTTATTAATATTAGTTATCATGACACCATATCACTATTTAATAATGTTAATATATCAATCACACATAATTTGTATGTTATGCATAATGATAAAAATTAAAGTTACTTATTATCACGTAGTATTACATAGCCATTACTGACATCAAATGTAAGCATATTTAACATAAATATTACTAGTATGATGATTTAAAACTATAATTGTTTTTTATATTCGTTATAAATAATGCTCTTAAGTACTACATCAGTCTGGAGAAGGAAATGGCAACCCACTCCAGTGTTCTTGCCTGGGATAATCTCACCGACGGAGGAGCCTAGCGGGCTGCAGTCCATGCTGTCACAGAATCGCACGCGACCGAGAGACTGAGCACTACAGCAGTATTGGCAGAAATGGCGCTGCTCTTCCCTTCTCTGGGCGCGTGAGGGCGCTCGCGGCGCTCCCGGGGACTCACGCACGCAGGCCCCGCCCCCGAGTCCCTATTGGCGACGCGCGCGGTGCGCGATGGCGCAGGGCTTGGCCCCGCCCCGGGTCCGCCCCTCGCTCCCTGGCCCGGCCCCCTCCCTCCGCTCTCCAGCCGGCGGCGGTTGTTGTTCAGCGGCGGCGGCCGCAGCTCGGGCCGCAGCCTCCGGCCGCCCGGCCGCCCACCAGCCCGCCGGCGGGTCCGCGCGCGGCCATGGAGCTGGAGGTGCCGGACGAGGCGGAGAGCGCCGAAGCCGGGGCCGTGACCTCGGAGGCGGCCTGGGCGGCGGAGAGCGGTGCGACAGCAGGTAACGGTCGGACCTTCCTCCCCTCCTCGCTCCCCGAATGGACCCGCCTGACCCCCCTGCCGGGGCCCAGTGGACCCGTCCGAGCGCTGGAGGGGCGTCGGGACCTGCTGCAGGAAGGCCGGAACGTTCCACTCGGGGGCGCTCGCGGGGGCGGATGGAACGCCCCACTCCGGGGCCAGGGGACCGTCGTCTGGGGCCCGAGGGAGGACGGAACACCTCGCCTCGGTGGCTCAGGCGTGGCGCCGCCCATTCCTGGGGTCCTTGGGGAGAGCTGTGGGTCTGGGGGCGGGGGTGGGTGCAGGGCCCCATTCTGGGAGGCTGTGGGTGGAGCAGCCCCGGTTGGAGGCGCGCGGGGAAGATGGGTACTCACCTCTGGGCGGGGGGAGGCGACCCCCGCTTAGGACAAGCCATGGATGAGTGGGTGCACCGCCTGCCTCCTGCTGAGGGCGCTGGGGGCCGACATCCCACCCGGTCTTGTGAGGGAGCTGCTCTACGCGTGGGATTGTGGGGTACCCCCGTTCCCAA
The DNA here is from genome assembly GCA_006408695.1 of Aepyceros melampus. Lineage (NCBI taxonomy): Eukaryota > Metazoa > Chordata > Mammalia > Artiodactyla > Bovidae > Aepyceros > Aepyceros melampus. Next base: position 294,934 of record SJXQ01004954.1, on the reverse strand, counting down.
TGAGGAGCCCTGCCTCCAAAGGGTGATGCAGACCCTCTGCTCCCGGCCGCCCACCTTGCTGGTGTCAGCTCCCGGGCCTCACCTCTTGCCCTGCAAGCGGTCACCCTCTGGGCCCATCTTACTGGTCGTGAAGGGCAGGGGCTGCTGTGGTGGAAATGGGGGGTCTCGAAGGCCAGCCGGGTCAGCCTCCTGACTACCTTATCATTCTTTGTGGAATTCACCAGACCAGGTTTTTAGTTCACTGGCCGTTCTTTCCCTTCCTGGGCCTCAGTTTACTTGCTCTAACAGGAGCGGACTAGGGGTTGACATCTCCAGACACCTTCGGTGCCAGGGCTCTGCAAGTAGGTGGGGAACAGGAGAGCCCCCAGCCTTTTCCCTGGATGTTGAGAGGGGGCTGCCGTGGCTCTGTAGGGGGTACTGCTTCCCCTGGCCCTCTCCTGGGTCTGTATCCCTCGCCCTTCCCTAGAGCAGGTTTGGGGAGGGAGGCGGCCTCACCCAGCCCTCCGGGCTCCAGGCCGAGCCCAGCCTCTGCCTGGAGGGGCCGGTTCTTTCTTGGTCCAAATTTCAGGCTTCCAAGTACGAAGTTTCCGATCTGCAGGATTCTCCGTTTCCCCCTCCCTCCCCACAAGGCAGCCCTCGCTGCCGAGTCCCTGTGGACGCCCACCTAGGGCACCCATCCTCTTCTCCCCCGGGCCTCCCGAAGCTTCCGTGGCAGGAGGGAGATACTGCGCTGCCCAGGAGTTGGGAGAAATGTCTGGAGGAATAGCCGGAGCTGGGAGCAATCTCCACCCCGCCCCAACCCACCCCGGGCTCCGGAGCACTCCTACCGCTCCCCTTCCTGCTACCATCTGGAGCTGCATGGTGGATGACCCCGTTCAGCTCCACCATCCGGCCCCCACGCCCTGCTTCTTTGCTGGCAGCGATGCCAGCACCAGACAGTGGAAGGGCCGGGCTGAAGTCCCTTCTCAGCCCCCTGACCTCTACCAGCAGTCCTCTGCCCTATATGGGCAGAGACAAAACAGCCTAGGACACAGTGACCACAGGAAAGCCACACAGCAAACGTCTGTCTTATCAGGGGCTAGGTGATGGGGTCAGATAAAGTTCAGGCCCTGGCTGTGGTTGGGTCTGAGCCCAGGGACTTGACCAGTGAGACCCCCCCCCCCGACCCCTGCCTGTCCCCAGACCCTCAGAAACCCGACTCCCACAGCTGATGGCTTATTTCACTCACTATAGGGTCAATAGCTACCTCTCCTCTGCTGAACCCATTTCTGTTAAATTTGGGGAACAACTGTCCACGCCTTTCCTGCTGCTCACACAGACACGTAAACACACAGCTGGGGCTGCTCATTCACCAGGGGGTTTGAAGGGTACTCTCACACCTTGGCACCAGTGATGGTTAGGGCTGGAAAATTATTTGTTGTGAGGACACCATCCTGGACACTGTAGGGTGGAGCAGCATCCCTGCCCCAACTCACTCAATGCCAGGAGCCCCCCAGTCATGATGACCACAGACCTCCTCCACAGACATCAAACGTATTCCCTGGAGACTCAGCCACCAAGGGCGAGGCCTGCTGTACGTCCCTTATCATTCTGTGCCTTGCTGGCTTTTTTATCCACAATATGATTCCCCCCCTCCCCCGCCCTCATGTTGGTATCAGTTCTTTTCAGAGAAAGAGAATACAGTGCTGTGATTGAGAGGGTGGCTGTAGCTTGCCTGAGTTCCACTCAGGTGCTCTGTGACCTCCAAGGTCAAATGCCTTGATCTCTCTGAGCCTCAGTGTCCCCATCCGTAAAATGGGGCCACGCCGCCAGCAGTACCTGAATTAGCGCATCAGCAAGTGGAGAGTGCTTGGGGAACTTTAGCAGCAGCCCATGCCGGTTAGGCCTTACTGACTCAGAGGGCCTTCCTGGTAGGGGACGGTTGGGTGGTATCTGGAGCTGGCTTTGTTGTCACAGCCATACTGCAGTAAACACCCTTGAATGTGTCCTGGTGCTGTGGTGCTTTCATCTCTAGAGGTTGGAGTCCCTGCCTCTGAGTGGCTGGGTCGGGGGCAAGCAGATTGACGCTTGGGGGCTTTGTGGAGAGTCCCTGCAGGGCTGAGAGAGCCTGGCTGTCTGTGTGCCCACAGCCTTGCTAGCTCCACTCCGGATGTTATTGGCCTCAGTCACTGGGGCCAATCTGATGGGAGTTAAATGGTGGTGGTGTTTAGAATCTGGTTACTTTAAACACCTGGGTTCCCAAGGCCTGGTCCAGGAAAGGCCTGCTGAGGTTCTCTGCTGGCTCTTGGGGGCCGTGTGGGGTGTCTGGCTCCAGCAAGGATCTCAGGGAGGGCTGGGCCCTGTGGGGGCCCGTAAGCTGCCTGCGGGCTTCGGCCGTGCTGTGGTCTGGTGCTTCTGAGCTGTTTCCCTCCTGCCCTTCTTGCTTCCATGTTATTTCAGAGCAGTCAGCTTCGTCCCACAGACCCCCAACCCCTTCCCACGTCTAACTTGGTGGCAGATTTGGTTGGCTTTGCCTCCAAATGGACTGAAAATCCACCCACTTCCCCCCACCCTTCTGCCTTCGCCTGGTTTAGCCCCATCCTCATTGCTGGCCTGATCTGTCTCTTCTTGTGTTCCCTGCCACTCAACTCCAGAAGGCTCTGCCTCTCCTCTACCACAGCCCTCCAGGGTCCCACCTCTCTGGGGTAAAAGGCCAGATCCTCCCCAAGGCCATGCGTGTCCTCCCTCCCCTCTTTCCTCTCTCCCCTTCTTTCACTCCGTAAAAGACCCCCTGGGCCTCCAGCCTGCTCCTCCAGCACACCAGACCCAGCCCTGCCCCAGGGCCTTTGCACCTGCTGTGTCCTCTGCCCGGGATGCTTGTCCTCCATATCCCTGACTTTGCTTCTGGAGCTCTTCCAAGTTTTTGCTATGACGTCTCCCCTCAGGCTTACCCTGATGGTTAAGGGGCCTGAAGGAGGGGCAGGAAGCCAGCACGGCCCAGGCAAAGGCCTGAGTGGCTTGAAGAGCAGTGGGGACCATCATGGCTGGGCAGGTGGGCCTCCTCATGAGGCTTCCTCTGCAGCTGCAGGTGGATTGTAACCTAAGGCTGTGGCCTCCCTCGTCCCCTCACTGACTAAGCTATAGCCTTTGGAGGCAGAAGGATCCCAGTTCTAATCCCACCCTGGCCCCTTTTTAGTGATGTGACATCTGGCACTTGGTCCGGCACACTCAGTTCCCTCTGTAAAGCAGTCCTGGGAGCTAGACCATCTTTGCCAGCTGGGGACCCTCTGCCTTGGTTTCTCCATCTGTGAAATAGGCAGATGACTGTGCCTTTCTTGGAGGGCTGGGCCAGGCAGATTGGCATGTAGAGCCCTGGAAGGATGGATGGGGACTTGCTCAAGGGACCACTTCCCTTAGAACCTGGACGGGCAGGGCCAATGTCCAACTCAGCTCATGGGGTCGTGTGGTTATCTCTCGCTCTGTGCCTGGTTGTGGCCTGTTGGACATTCGTGGAGGCTGGCTGGGGGTGGGGGTCAGGTACCAGGTTGGTGGGGGTTAGGATGCGATGGCAAGCAGGTGAGACCTGGGGTCGTAGACTGAGGCCCGAGTCCATCCCACCTGCCAGTTTTTGTCTGTTACGTCTTGTTGGTGCTTGGCCATACCCTGTCACTTGCCTATCGTCCACAGGGTATCCAGCTACAGTGACAGAGCTGAGTGTTGAGATGGGCTCGTGGCCTGTGAAGTCAGGGACACTTGCTGACTGGTGTGTATGGAAGATGCCAGCCAACCCCTGAGTCAGACCACGCCAGCTCCAAGGGGGCTGTGAGGGTAGTGAAAGGGGCATTATGGCCCCGAGGGGTGACCAAGACCTGCTGCCTTAGAGCTGTCAGGGGAGCAGGTGACCCGAGGGAGAAATAGCAGCCATGTCAAGCATGTAGGCAGGAGATCAGCTGTGCAAAGGCCCTGAGGCAGGAATGAGCGTGGTGGGGACCTGGCCTCACTCGGGTTCTGGTCTGAGTCCAGCTGATGGTGCTGGCAGATGTAAGCAGAGTGGTAAGTCACACTCCAGAGTGATCACACTTGGGCTGCTTGGTAGGGAGAGGGCTGTGGGGCTCTTGTGGGTGGGGAGGAAGATGAGGGAGTCTGCACCCTGGAGTTGATGAGGGCAGATAGGGAAGGGCCCAAGAAGGAGCAGGTCCAAGGGTCCAGGCTCTGGCAGGCTTGTGCCGATGGGGGAAGGGAAGGTCTGGTGGGCTTCCCAAGATTCCCGACGCAGGTGGAGGCCCACGGGACCTTGGGTGGGGAGGCCTGAGGCTCGGCCTGACTCACTCTTGCCTGGGCCAAGGACTGTGTACCTCTCTCCACCTTGCAAAGTGAGGACAGTGGGGTCCCAAAGATTTGGTAGAGCAGGAAGAGGTGGGACCCACCTCCCCTGGCAGCACTCGTTAAGTGACAGCATTTACCAGCCTAGGGGCTGAGGATCAAGAGCGTCTGGACTCCAGGCCCCCCTGTTCCCTGAGCCTGCCGCCCCGGCCCAGCCCCAGCTGCATGTCACCACTCAGAACAGTCCAGGTCGGACCCCTGCTGGGAATTTCCAGGCTGCTGTCAGTTGGCTGCCGGGCTTGAGGTGGGACCGCCCACATTGGGGATTACTGACCTGGGGATTAGCTGAGGGGCCCCTGCACTAATTAGGCACCACCAGGCCGCCTGGAGAGGTTAGGGTCCAACCTGAGGAACCAGATACCAGAGCCAGCAGGAGGGGACCTGGCATCTGGCTCTGACCCAGGAAAGGACCCCAGCATTAGTCATAGTTGCGCCTCACTCAATGACACACTCATTGTGTCCATATGTGAGCCTTGATCCTGGGGCCCGGGGATGAAAGTTTGAGCCTGTGGGATGCAGGGTGGGTGTTCATGTACACGTGGGTGCTGAAGAATGGCTGGGCCAGGCGCTGGAGCCAGCCCAAATGAGACAGCGTGGTCCCTGTGTGCGGGGGTGGGGGGTTGCCAGTGGGGTGCAAGCAGACAGTAAGTAAAGGAGGAAAAGAGGTATAATGCTGCCAAGGGGAAGAGAAGAGCAGAGAAGGGGAGAGAAAGGACAGGGGTGTGTACTGTGGAGTGTGGGGAGGGGCTTCCAGCATGTGCAAAGGCCCTGGGGCAGACCGTGTTGGAGGAACATAGAGGAGACTTGTGTGTCTGGAGCAGAGTCGGGACGGGAGGTCAGGGAGAGGACTGGGCAGGTTGTGCAGGGCCTCATGGGCCTGGGGGAGGACATGGGCTTTTACCACCAGGGAGTTAGGAGCCCTGGAGGGCTGTGGGCAGAGGAGGGGCAGGCCTGACTTAGCTGTTCACAGACTAAGCCACAGTGGGGGACAGACTGTGAGGAGGGAGGAGGGAGTGGGGCACCGGGGCAGGGGGGACTGTGTGGGTCCTGGTTGGTGGGGCTGGAGCTCAGGTGGAGGCAGGAGTAATTCAGAGTAGATTTTAGAAGCCAGGTTGACAGGACTGATTGAAGGGTTGAGCATGGAGGAGCAAAAGACAGAGGGGAGCAGGGGGTGACTCCCATGTTGTGACCTGCGCCCCAGAAAAACAAGCTGCCTCGTCTAAGGTGGCGGATGGGGTGGGAGCAGGTGTGGGGGGCGGTCGGGTGCAGTGTTAGTATGAGACATAGAGAAGTGCTTGAGGGCAGAGGACCCAGTCTGGAGCCCAGGGGGTGGTGGGCAGGTGGCTTTGGGGTGGGGAGGTGAGGGCGAGGCAGGGCCAGGGCCTCCTTGTGTGGAGCGATGACCGGGCAGCTGAAGTCCCTGTTGGGAACATGTTTTAGCACCTCTGGTAGGACATGGCCTTTCCAACCTCTGACCACTGGAGGGAAGGTGACCAGGGAGCAGGTGCAGAGGATTTGGGATCCCAGCAGCCCCGGGAGGCTCTTGGGGGAAGCAGGGTTCAGGCTTGCCTTCCTCTCGGAGTCCCATTAGGGTTAGATGAGCCAGCCCACAGGAACTGTCCAGGACAGGGCCCAGCCCTGAGGCTGGTGGCTCAGGGGGCACCTGCCAGGGCAGGAATCTGAGTGGGCTGTCTCTTGGGTGCTTCTGCCACTGGCCAGGGGCTGGGATGGACGTGGAGAGAGCAGGGGCCTTTATTGGGATGTCCTCAGGATAGGAGGGATGATCAGGGTCAGCACCCTGAGCCAGCTTAGGGTTGACTGGTTTGATGGCGGTGGCTCTGGGATGTGGGGTGGACCCTGACTGGGCCTGGCCTGGCCGGGGGTGGTTAGAGTGGGGCCCCCGGGCTTGTGTGTGAGCAGGATGAGGAGGGGGAGGGTGTGAACTGTGGTGGCTTGGTTTGCACAGCACACATATGGCCATGGGCAAGTTGTTTGTGACCTGGGAGTTGGCTGACTCAAGCAGGGACAGTCCCCAGGTCTGCAGGACCCCCAGGGTGTTGGGGCATCATTAAGATGCATGTGATTAACCCTGGTTAACTGTTCTGAGCTCCCTCCAGCAAGGGTGAGAGTGCTGCGCCGTGACCATTTCTTCCATCTTTGCTGAACTTACACACAAGGGGATGTTTTGATGTAGCTGCAGCTTGTGTGTATATATCTCTCATACTGATACATGTCAAAACTGAGTCAGAGAAAACATGAATCAGAGGGAAAGGGTTTCATGTATTGTTTCATCTTAATGTTTCATCTTCATTTTGTTGAAAATGTATCCTGGACTTCTCTGGTGGTCCAGCGGTTAAGATGCTTGCACGAAGTGCAGGTCTGATCCTTGGTCAGGAAATAAGATCCCATATGCTAAGTGGCATGGCCATAAAATACAAAAAAAAAAAAAAAAAGTTTCCCAGCAAAAGGAGCAAAAAAAACCTGAGATAAAGGGACCTACCCACCGAGGTCAAAGATAAGAGAGTTCTTGATACCTCTGTCCATAAAGAGAGTTCTCGGGCCCCTCTGCATCCTGTCTTGATTCCATACTCACAGACCCTTTTCCACCACTCACTCCACTCCTGCATTCCATCCTACACATCTCAGGACTCTTACCTCACTTTCTGGGAACTGCATGTCAATTGCATCATATATTTCCCATTTTCAAATTGCATATCAGTCTTTTACTTATTGATCTGTAGGAACTTTTTATATATTGTGGAAGGTTTGTTTATTTTTTTAATCCATGATACAAGTAAGTGCAAGAAGCTTCTCCCCATCTTCTCTTACAATGATTATTGATGCCAGGCAGATATTTTGTTTTCATGTGGTCACATTTATCATTGTCTCTCTCTCTATGGTTTCTCAGGTTGGTGAATGTGTCATTTGTGCTGAGGTTACAGTTAAATTCCTCTAGTACTTCTATAATTTTACTTTTTTCCCTTTTTGTTTAAATTCCTGTTAGATTTACAGTTTATCCCGGCATGAGACGTGCGAGGGTTTAATTGAGCAGAGTGCTCCCGGGTGGCTCTGGGTCATCCCAGCCCCTCTTCCTGGATAATCTGCTTTCCTCCCGCTGGCAAATGTCACCTCAATCACAGGCCAGACTCCGGCGAGTGGCTGGTCTATTTCTGGACTTTCATTCAATCCCCCTCGTCTGCCTCTGCCTTCATGCAGAAGTCATGCCTTCAGCTACAAGTAATAACACGTTTACCAGGAGAAAAGCGGCAGTGAGACCTGCAGTTGGTGGAAAGTGAGCGTTTGTTTCTGTCTCAACCCTACATCTCTGCAGAGGCAATGACTGTCATTCTGGGTATATTATTATCCTTTCAACATTTTACTTTGAAAACTTTGAAACCTTCACAGAGCTGTGGGGACATTCTGGCGACACCCACATGCCCTCTTGCCGTGAAGTCCAGGGGAAGGAGGACACGAGGGCCGGGCTCCCTAGGGCTCTGTCACCCCGTGTCACGACTCATCCCCATGCGACCTGGTCTGACACCAGCTGTTGATTCAGTCAGAATTGCAGAAAGCCCGGCACTAAAGAGACCCTGCAGAGGACCCTTGTCTGTGGTCTGAGTGCTGAGCCCAGAAGGCAGGGCATCGCCTCACTGGGCACGTGGGGAGCATCCTAGGACCTCGCTGATCCGCATGTACCTGGGAGTGAATGTGTGAGTTACAGGCACATTCCAACCACTAGATAGACCTGCAGATGGGGAATCTGAGTAAGGAGGACGGAAGAGGCTGGGCTATGTGTCCCATAAACAAAGAGGCTCTCTGAGCCCAGCGCAGGGTCACGGGGAGGAAATGGAACGTGGGACAGGATTCTGTTCCATGAATTAACCCAGGCTGTCCTGCTTCCTCCCTGGGACTCCATCCAGGACAACACTCAGCATTTGGGGTCAGTGGGACCCTCTGAGGGCCCCTCTGTGACCCTAACCTCAGATGACCGCCCATACCCCGCCACCTGTGGAGCCTGGTCACCCTCCCTCCTTCAGGGAAGGGAACTTGTCCTCCGCCTGCTCCTCCAGGAAGCCCACTTGATTTCCCTGGCCAAGGCCACCCCCACTGCCCTTAGACCTTTCACGTGATAGCCGTGTGGTGACCGTCCACTGCCCTGTGGGTCGTCTCTGCCTGAGCTGCAGGCCCTGAACTCTGGCAGCAGCCCTGTGCTTGGTCCCAATGGCTGTTCTGCTGTCTGTGGCACCAGTAGTGAAGGTTCTGGAACTTTCTTTCTCTCGGGGCCCGCAGAGTCCTGGACAAACACCCCTGCCCCCACCCCCCTTGCCATCCCCGGCCCTGTCCTGTGCAAGGCTTCCTGTTTACCACTCTGGAGACACTCACTCTGTGCACTGAGATGGTCCCCCACCTGCACGCTCCCCTCCAGCCACATCAAGCCCTGTCTGCTGTCCCTGGAGAGTGTCCCATCCCATC
>SJXQ01004954.1:214779-227534 GCA_006408695.1 Aepyceros melampus | reverse complement strand
CTCCTCGGCGGCTGGGGGGCGCCCCTTGACCCTCAGCAGCCAGGCCTGGGCGGGAGGGGCGTGGCCAGCGCGGGGCGGGAGGGACTGATGCGAGACAGACGGAAAGACTGAGAAACTCGGGCAGAGACTGGATCCAGCTGCAGAGCAGAGCCCCCGCCCCGGGCTATTTTTAGACCCCGTGGGCCCCCCTCCAGGCCGGGAGGGGACCTAGTCACCCCTCCTTCGGCCGGCGACCCTGCGCCGCCACGCCCTCCGTCGGTGCCCGGGCGCGACGTGGCAGCGCGGGAGTCCTCCCGCTGTGACTCGGTTTCCCCAGGACCCGGGAGGCCGAGCTGCCCTGCTTCCGCCTCCTCACGTCCTTCCTCCCGCCAGGCATTTACGCGTGCTCCAGGGCCCAGGACGGCGCGCCTACCTCTGCACGCACCCTCGACCACCTTCAGCTGAGGACAGTTGGCCCCGAGGTAAGGGGCGGGGCATGAGAGCGGGCAGGTGTGGCTTGGGTGCATCCTACCGGCTATCTGCGCTGCCGTGGGTGTGTTCCCGTGGGCGGTGACAGCTACTACGTGCTGGGTGTCCAAGGGCAGTCTTGAGCCTGGGTCCCAGTCTGGAGTGCTGCCTGCCCTGGGCACCTGCTGGCTGGTGTGAGCAAGAATGTGCTTGTGTGTGGATTCCCCTGAGTCTGGGCCAGGCCACTCCGCGCCCTGTAGCGCTGAAGCCAGAGACAGTGCTGAGGAGCTGGGTATGGCTGCAAGTGAAAGCACACGCCTGGTTGGCTGTGTGTCTGCATGCACACTCGGAGTTGTGTCCATCACTAACCACTGGCTTCCTGGCCTGGATTGGTCCTGTCCCTCCATCACCCATCTGTTCCCCTCGCCAGTGGTGAGCGCTCAGAGGATGCCCATTGGACAGATGAGGAAACTAAGACTCAGGGGGACCACATGAGTCAGGGCCAAGGCTCAGCTCTAACTCAGGCTGACTAGGGTGGGGACCTGGTTGACGTCACAAACAGGAAAAGTTCCCGGAATTGAGCCTTGTGGTGAGGGGAGGCAGGGGCAGGTCTGGGAGCTGACAGGAGCCCTGCGTGTGTTTGTGTCTGTGTGGGCGTCTGTGGCTTCACAAGGGCGTGCAGAGGGTCCCCACCCTAGGGCGTGCAGGTGTGTACCGGGCATGAGCTGGAACCAATGCAGCAACGGGCCTGCTCCCTGCATGTTCGTGCCAGAGAGCATGATCCTTGGTCAACTGGGCAGCATTAGAGGACTTAGGAAATGTGGAAATGGACTGAGGTCGTACAGTGCATCAGGGCTCCCACCTGGCTGCTCAGTGTGTGCAGCCAGGAGACAAGCTGTGAGCACAGCCAGGAAGCAGGAAGAGTGCGGGCACCAGGCTGGGGTGGGGTGGGCACGTGTGTGTGTGTGTGAGTGAAGACTCAAAGTCTCAATGGCAAGAGCAGGTCAGGCCTGGGAAGACCCGCCCAAATGCTGGCAGGCAAGTCAGTGGCCTTGTCCCCATTTCAGAAAGGGGGAAACAGACTTCGCAAAGTCGAGCCCCTGACAGTGGCAGATTGGGGACTCCAGTCCGAGCTTGTTTGAGGTCACTGTCGCCCCACCGGGGGAAGGGTGGGTAGGCTCCTGGCATGGGGACAGGCAGGCAGGCCAGGGGGTGGGGTGTTGAGAGGGAGAGGGACTTGTTAAAAAATGGATGGCTTGCGGAAGCAGGAGGAGGAGAGTGGGCAGGCAGTGATGGACCATCAAGCAGAGGAAGGGCCCAGCCCTTGGAATCCAAAGACCACAGTCTGGCAGGGCCACCGTGGTATTGGGGAGGGGGGCAACCTGGTGCCCACGCCCAGGCCTCTGGGACAGTGGTGGCTGGAACCCTCCCAGCCTCCCCGAGGTGAGCTGAGGGAGCACTGAATGTCCATCCTGCAGTCCTGCAGAGAGGAGCCAGGACCCAAGAGAGAGAGATTTCTGGAACTCAGGACCAGCCAATCAGAGCTCTGGAACCTCAGCCCCCTTAAAGTCTAGACGCTTCAGGCCTTTGTGTTCCTAAGTGGGACCTTGTTAGAATTCCAGAACCCTGGATTTTCCAAGTCCAAACCTCTCCCACTCTCGAGTTATAGGATCCCTGGGTTTGTCCAGCAAATCTGGGGTCCATGTTTCTCCTGAGGCACAGAGAGGGAGAGCAGTTCTCCCAAGGGCCACACAGTGGTGCTTCTGGACCTTGGAGCCCTCCTGGTCAATGTGGGAGGGAAAGGGAGGCCCCTCCCGGCCCGCTTTCCTGGGGAACTTGAGCCGGCTGCTATCACCTGAACCCCTGGTTGGGGGACTGGAAACCACGTGCTGGGGCCAGAAGAAGTGGTGCCAGTTTCCAGTCTCCCCCAGGCCAGGGGCCCTGGGGTCGCAGTTTTTGTTCCCACATATGGCAAGTGTGAAACAGACTCGAGGTCTTTGTCCCTGGGTGCATGAGCTCCTGTACAAAGTAGGGGCCCCTGGAGCCATGAGATGTGGGAGGGGCTGGCAGTCACTCCAGGGTGAGGCAGGGGCAGTGACCACAGACACAGCCCAGACACAGCCCGAGTCCCGAGAATGTTTAGAAACAACACATACCAGCTCTTGAGGGAGGGAGGGAGGGAGCGCCCTGTCCCAGGGGGAACTCAAGTACAGATCAAGTCTGAGCTGATGACAAGCACACTCCTTCCCTGGAGTGGAGGGCTCAGATGGCCATGCACCGTGGAAAGGCCGCATCCCACCCTCTCTCAGGTTTTAGTTTCTCACTCGAGGCCCCACCCCCACCAAAGTGGTGGTGAATGGCTGTCAGCCTGGGAGGGAGGCTCAGAGGAGCTGGCCATCAGGAGCTGGATAATTTATGAGGCTAGATAAGGAGTTGCTGAGATGAATTAAAGAGATGGGGAGTGAGGTGGGGTGCAGCTAAGCACACTCGCTGCTGAGGCTGGTCACGGGACATGGCCCTGGGGCTCGTCATTGGCCCCATTTTATCAGAAGGGAGACTGAGGCTCAGAGTAGGGAAGAGACTCCTCCAAGGTTCTTGAGGGGATTCATGGCAGTCATTTAGAAAAATTCTGTCCCTTTTTGGCTGTGCCTCATGGGACCTTGGCAGTGAAAGCATGTAGTCTTACCCACTGGACTGCCAAGGAAATCCCTAGAAATGATGACCCTCCACACCCACTTCTCACCAGCCTCCGCCTGACTGCAAGGCTTTTGACTCAATTGCACACATTGATCTCCGATCAACTCCAGCTAGGCTGTGTGACTTTGGATTAGTTACTTAACCTCTCTGTACTTCAGATTCCCTGCCTCCGCAAAATGGGGCTCATAAGACTCCAAGCTCTCATTTCAGGGGACCCTGAAAGGTTTGATCCCTGGTCAGGTAACTTGATCCCACATGCTGCAACTAAGATCTGGTACCGTTTAATTAATTAATTGATAATAAAATAATGTTGTTGTGGTGGTTTAGTCGCTCTGTTGTGTCCGACTCTTTTGCGACCACATGTAGCCCACCAGGCTACTCTGTCCATGGGATTCTCCAGGCAAGAATACTGGAGTGGGTTACCATTTCCTCCTCCAAGGGATCTTCCCAACCTAGGGATCGAACCTGAATCTCCTGCATTACAGGCAGATTCTTTACCACTGAACGACCTGGGAAGCCCAATAAAATAATAATAACTAAATTTTTTTTAATTAAAAAAAAATAAGTGGACCTTTCTGGGCTTCAGGTGCCTAGAACCTCCGTGCCTCCCACCATCCTGCCTCCCCACCTTTGTCCACTCTGATTCTGTGGCCAGTGGCCCCTGACTGCTGGCACAAGCATGGTTTGTGATGTGCAGGCACAGCACATGGGAGGCTGGCCCCATGGGTGACCCTGTGCCCTCCCAGCTGTATCCTTTGGGGGAACTGAGAGGAGACTTTTTAAAAAAATTATTAGAGAGCTGACTTTTAAATGGTGTCATTTTATTTCTCCTCAGACACTGGTCAATTCATCCACACCCCAGACAGTCAGACCCACACATCTCTCCAATTTTCTCCCCCAGCCCCATACTGAGTAGTTCATAGCCCATTACGTCCCTGCTACTGTTATAGCCCGTCACTGGGGACCCAGTTGCTTCCAGTGAACTGGGTTTTTTTTTTTTTCCCCCAGAATGGAACTGGATTTCAGGGTTTATTTTTTATTAAACAAAAATGGCTGGAGGTGGGAAGGAATCTACATGATTCTAACATGGGAGGAAGGATGTCGCTAAAAGACCAATGGGGTCAGATCTTCCCCGAGGCCTCCATGAGGAATTGTGACCTCAAGGCTGACCACAGAGCTGGCCTGAGAGTCAGTGACCTCTGGCCGCCAGCCAGTGGCCCTCCCCACACTGCACGTGTCCTATTTTACAGCAGTTGAAATCTGTCCTGGATCCTTCCTTCCATGAAGGACTCAGATGGATGACCCCCAGGGAACCAGAAGTTTAGAGAAGAAAAAATCATTTGTCTGAGGTCGCATAGCTGGTGTCAGGGCTAGAGTTCAAACTCAGAGCTTCTCAACTCTTCTCTGCAACCTGGCAGATACTAATTGGTGTCTTCCAGGGTTCCCAGAAGAGGGAAAACTGATCCTTGCCCTTAAGGGTCACTGAGCCTGGGGCAGGACAGAGTTGAGCAAGTCATACTAGTAATTGTAATAGCAGGACTACTACTAGGAGTAGTAATAGTAATGCTTACTGAGCTGGGAGTGAGATAAGTGAGGAAAGGCTTCTTCAAGGAGGGGATATTTGAGCTGGGGCATTGAAGTTTCTGTAGGAGTTCACTGGGGCCACTCAGACTAAAATGAAGAATGAATCACGAAAATCTTCTCTGCCACCCGCCTCCCCACAGGTGTCTCTGAACCACCACTAGCCTTGGTCTGATGAAGTGGTGACCCTCCCTGCTATGCTCCAGAACCATGTGGCCCAATGCCAGTTCTCTGGGACCCTGTTTCCGGCCTATGAACATCACACTGGAGGAGCGGCGCCTGATTGCCTCCCCATGGTTTGCAGCCTCTTTCTGCCTGGTGGGCCTGGCCTCCAACCTGCTGGCGCTGAGTGTGCTGATGGGCGCACGGCAGAGCAGCTCCCAGTTAGATCTTCCTTCCTGACCTTCCTCTGTGGCCTGGTCCTCACTGACTTCATGGGGCTGCTGGTCACCGGCGCCATCGTGGTGACCCAGCACTTCGTCCTCTTTGAATGGCAGGCCGTGGACCCTGGCTGCAGCCTCTGCCACTTCATGGGAGTCATCATGGTCTTTTTCGGCCTGTGTCCGCTGCTGCTGGGGGCCGCCATGGCCTCGGAGCGCTTCCTGGGCATCACCCGGCCCTTCTCAAGGCCCGCGACTGCCTCGCAGCGCCGAGCCTGGACCACAGTGGGGCTGGTGTGGGCCTCTGCACTGGCGCTGGGCCTGCTGCCCCTTCTGGGCGTGGGCCACTACACCGTGCAGTACCCCGGCTCCTGGTGCTTCCTCACACTCGGCACCGACACGGGGGACGTGGCCTTCGGCCTGCTCTTCGCACTCCTTGGCAGCGTCTCCGTGGGGATGTCCTTCCTGCTCAATACCATCAGTGTGGCCACCCTGTGCCACGTCTACCATGGGCAAGCGACTGCCCAGCAGCGCCCGAGGGACTGCGAGGTCGAGATGATGGTGCAGCTCACGGGCATTATGGTGGTGGCCAGCATTTGCTGGATGCCATTGCTGGTGAGTGGCGGGGGTGGGGGCAGGGACTGCCTGGGGCCTGGGTTTATCCTGAGTAGATTCATAACCCTTAAGTTCTCATTAGCCCAAGAAAATGTGACCCCAGGGTCCAGGGGTACTCCCTTGAGTGAGACACAGATAACTTTAAACTGGGGGCAGGACTGGGGCAGAAGCAATGTCCTGGGACTGAGATGCCCAGGCAGGGGCTCCCAGGCTCTCCTCACCTCAGGGGGGTATCAGAGAAGACTTTCCGGAAGAGGGTCATTGGAGCTGGGGTTCTGAAGGAGGAAGAAGAGTTTACCTGCTAGACGAAAGCAGGGAGGATATTCCAGGTAGAATCACTGAATCGTTTCTACCTTGTGCCTAGTTCTGGGCTGGACCCCAGCTTTGCACAGATGTTTCCTGAATCAGGTGACTTACTGAAATCCTTCCACTGATTAATAGAATTGGCCTTTTGGAGTTGTTATTTTTCCATTTCTGATTCAGTCTGGACAAGTCTGAAGACCAGAATCAGATACTTGGTTTCCAGCCCATATCCAACAAGGACTTACCATGTGACTCTCGCTATGGGCTTCCTTCTTCCAGCCTTAGTCAATTCCTTAGATTTTAAAAGAAACAAGAAAGTGTTCGTTGCTCAGTCATCTCCAACTCTTTATGACTCCATGGACTGTATAGCCTGCCAGGTTCCTCTGTCCATGGAATTCTGCAGGCAAGAATACTGGAATAAGTAGCCATTCCCTTCTCCAGGGGATCTTCTCGACCCAGGGATCAAACCCGGGTCTCCTGCACTGCAGGCGTATTCTTTACCGTCTGAGCCATGGGGGATGGGGATGATTTAAAATGTGCCTCCCTCTCAGAGTGATTCAGGAGGAAATGAACTCATTCATCCATTTGTTTCTTCAACAAACGTTGATTGAACAACCAGCGTGTTGCTGGCTCTGGTCTAGATGCTGAACAGGGAACAAAAAGGACAAAAATGCTCGACTTCCTGGAGCTCTTTGATCATGGTGGTGGTGGTTTAGTCGCCAAGTCGTGTCAGACTCTTGCAACCCCATGATCGTGGGGAAGACAGCAAATAAACAGTGCATAAATAAGTGAAATGGTAGATATTAGGAAGTGATAAGGGCTAAAACAAAAACTAAATCTGTGAGATAAGAAGATTGCAAATTTGGTTGTGCTTTGTTTTGCTAAATGTTTTTACATGTGTCAGTGGTGGGAAAAGAAATAGAAGGGAGCATAATTTTTTGTGTGTGATACATGAAGCTGCAAGCATGACGGGCCCCGGGGGAGCAAAAGTTATAGTATGATGCTTCTGGCTGAGCAATGTGCTTCTGAAACTCAGTCCCTGGGGTGTCCCTCCCAGGTCTGTTTTCATACAGCTGAGACTGTTTCTATTTTTGTTTATTATAATTATTATCATTATTGTTTACTGAGCAGATCCAGAGGATGCCTGTGAGCACCTGATTCAGGTTTCCCCCTCTTTGCTTACAGCGCTTCAGGGCTCCCATCTCCCTCAGGATAAAACCCCAAGTCTTCCTGCAGCCCACAAGACCCTGCAAGACCTCCATCCCCTCCCTGCCCTTCCCTCCTCCCTCTCTCCCCCTTGTTCACTCTGCTCCAGCCACATCAGCCTCCTTGCTGTTCCTCCAACATGCCAGGCATGATGCTGCCCCAGGGCCTTTGCATGTGCTGTACCCTCTGCCTGGAATGCTCCCCCAACCCCAGATCTCCATGTGAATCACTCCCTCATTCCTCCATGTCCTTGCTCAAATGTCACCTTCACCAAGACTTCCATGACAAAGGTCTGCCTCAGCATCTTCCTGATCCCTGCCTTCCAGGCTTGACTGTCTTAGAATACCCTCAGATGACCCCTGCCCCTCCCCTGAACCATTGGAGCTGAGACTCTGAAGGATGGATCGGAGATTAGAGAGATGTGTATGTTAGTCACTTAGTTGTGTCCGATTCTTTGTGACCCCATGGATTGTAGCTCGCCAGGGTCCCCGTCCATGGAATTTTCCAGGCAGGAATACTGGAGTGTGTTGCCATTTCCTTCTCAGCGTTCGAATCTGGGTCTCCTGCATTGCAGTTGAATTCTTTACCGTCTGAGCCACCAGGGAAGCCTGAATAGCATATTTGTTGTTGTTCAGTCACTCAGTTGTGTCCACCTCTTTGCAACCCCATGCACACCAGGCTTCCCTGTCCTTCACCATCTCCCAGAGTTTGCTCAAACTCATGTCCATTGATTCGATGATGCCAGCCAACCATCTCATCCTCTGTTTCCCCCTTCTCCTCCTGCCCTCAATCTTTCCCAGAATCAGTGTCTTTTCCAATGAGCCAGTTCTTCCCATCAGGTAGCCAAAGTATTGGAGCTTCAGCTTCAGCATCAGTCCTTCCAATGAATGTTCAAGGTGGATTTCCTTAGGATCAATTGGTTTGATCTCCTTAATAGGAGATAAGCTCCAGATAAAAACCAGGAAGGCATTTAATAACCACTGAGTCATTAAATGATTCCCAAGTCCCCTTTGGCAGCCAAAGTTTTCCTAAAAGGCCATATGCTGCTGCTGCTGCTAAATTTCTTTAGTCGTGTCCGACTCTGTGCGACCCTATAGACGGCAGCCCACCAGGCTCCCCCGTCCCCGGGATTCTCCAGGCAAGAACACTGGAGTGGGTTGCCATTTCCTTCTCCAATGCATGAAAGTGAAAAGTGAAAGTGAAGTCACTCCGTTTTGTCCGACTCTGTGCGACCCCATGGACTGCAGCCTACCAGGCTCCTCTGTCCATGGAATTTTCCAGGCAAGAGTACTGGAGTGGGGTGCCATTGCCTTCTCCAAAGGCCATATAGTATACCTTTTAAACACTGTCTCTGGGACAACCACACAGCTCTTCTACTGGGGTGTGAAAGCTACCTGGAAATGACTGGGCACGCCTCAGTGCCAAAAGGACTTTATTTATGGACTTGGAAATGTGAATTTCATGTAATTGTCACATGTCACAAAGTATGCTTTCTATTTTTTTCCTCACCATTGACACATGTAAAAACATTCTTAGCAAAACAACACACCAAAAACGCACAAATAAAGCAAACAAAGCACAAC
Organism: Aepyceros melampus; assembly: GCA_006408695.1. NCBI lineage: Eukaryota > Metazoa > Chordata > Mammalia > Artiodactyla > Bovidae > Aepyceros > Aepyceros melampus. Next base: position 218,722 of record SJXQ01004954.1, on the reverse strand, counting down.
AAAAACAAGTGGCAGGCCAGAGCTGGCCCACGAACCAACTCATGCTCTGAAACCTCCCATGGCTGCCTGTTGTCCCAGAGGAAAGGGCCACAGACAGTTCCCTCCATCTCACTGGGGAAACGCCTGTTCTCCATCTGATTACCTCTCCCAAGCCTGCCCAGGGCCTCCTCTGGGCTACAACAGGGCCTCCATGCCTGCTCGGTCACACCTGCCCCCGCCACCGAGCTGAAACCACCTGGGCATGTAAGTAGAGCCTGAGTCCATTGTGGCCACGGCACTGTCCCCAGAATTGCCCAGCACACAGTCAGTGCTCAGGAGACTACTGTAGTAATTCAATATAATATTAATATTAACCAGAGCATAATTTAATTATAATTATGAAATATATATCCATTGTAATAATTATTTGTATTTGAATTAATATATATAATTATAACAACTGTGATATAATTGTTAAATACTATATAATATGTACTATAATTATATAGTATTAATTAATACTTAATAATTATATCAATCACATATAAGGAAGCCCCAGTTAACAATAATTATATCAATCATAATATATATTTTATATTATATAACTGTTAAATACCATGTAACATATAACTATATACATATTAATTACATCAATTATTATATGATTGTATATTATATAACTGTTAAATACTATATAACATATAACTATAATTAGGGGGTTTCCCCAGTGGCTCAGCAGGTAAAGAATCTGTCTACAATGCAGAAGGTACTGGTTCAATTCCTGGGTCAGGAAGATCTTCTGGAGAAGGGAATGGCAACCCACTCTAATATTCTTGCCTGAAAAAGCCCATGGACAGAGAAGCCTGGCAGGCCATAGTCCATGGAATCGCAAACAGTTGGACATGACTGTGCAAAACTATTATAATTACATATTATTAATTAATATTTACTATATTGATCATTATATAGTATATATTGTTAAATACTATATAGCATATAACTACATATTAATTAATATTTAATAACATATTGATCATTATATAGTATATAATATATAATATAATTGTTAAATACTATATAACATATAACTGCTGGTGCTGCTAAGTTGCTTCAATCGTGTCCGACTCTGTGTGACCCCATAGACGGCAGCCCACCAGGCTTCCCCGTCCCTGGGATTCTCCAGGCAAGAACACTGGAGTGGGTTGCCATTTCCTTCTCCAATGCATGAAAGTGAAAAGTGAAAGGGAAGTCGCTCAGTCGTGTCCAACTCTTCGAGACGCCATGGACTGCAGCCTACCAGGCTCCTCCATCCATGGAATTTTCCAGGCAAGAGTCCTGGAGTGGGGTGCCATTGCCTTCTCTGAACATATAACTATATTTATGTTATTAGTGAATACTTAGTAATTATATCACTCATATATAATACATAGTCACATTACAATTATATATTATATAATGACATATATAATTTTAAATACCATATAATAAATAATATGGTTATAATTAACAATAGATTATTAGGTAACCATATTATTATATTCTATAAATTTGTAAATTAGTGTATATAATAATTTATATCTTATGTTACATATTGTGTAATATTAAATAAATCCAATATTTGATAAACTATATTAAACTGATTTACTATGTTTAACATAAAAATTAATATAAAATTTTTGTCAGAATTTTATAAACTATAAATTTCAATATAAAATGACAAAATAACAAAATTTAATTATTTAATATAAATCTTATACCATAATTTTATATATTATTATAGTATTTATATCAGATATGTGTAAAGTTTATATAAAATATGTGTCTAACAGAATAATAACACTGGCAGTCACAGTGATTCCACCTGTTTGCACCTGCAAGTCCTCTTTGTCCACCATGTTTAATCATGTCCAGGGGAGGAGCAGGAAAAGTGTGCTATTTTGCAGCCACATCAGCTGAAGCTCAGAGAAGTCAGGCAGATATCCCGAAGCTTACACAGCTCAGCAGGAACAGAATCAGCACTGGATCTCGGGGACAGCAGGTGGCACAGGCAGGTGTTGGTGGAGGGCAAGGCTGGCTGCCAGCCTGGCCCCTGGCTGACTGCTCTGGCCCCCGGCAGGTCTTCATCGCCCAGACGGTGCTGCGGAGCCCACCCGCCATGAGCCCGACAGGGCAGCTGTCCCGCCCCACGGAGCGGCAGCTGCTCATCTACCTGCGAGTGGCCACCTGGAACCAGATCCTCGACCCCTGGGTGTACATCCTGTTTCGCCGGGCAGTGATCCAGCGCTTCTACCCTCGCCTGAGCACCCGGTCCCGGTCACTGTCCCTGCAGCCCCAGTTCACCCGCAGGTAACGATACACTAGGTCCTAGGCTGGACGTAGTGACAGCTCTGGAAGGACAGAGCACCCTGCCAGAATGTCCCCCACCAGACCTTTATCCTCCCTGTCGGTCGCTTCTGTCTGTCCTGATGCCCAGGAGCCAAGAGTGCAGCATAGACAGAGGGTTTGAACAGCAAAATTGTGTGCTATCTTCCATCAGCCCCAGGGACCCCCCTCAAGTCTTCCCTGACTCCCCTTTCTAAAGCCCTTCCCCTCTCTCAGCCCCTACTTTGAGTCCCCTCCCAACCCCAGGAAGGATGTGATGGTGCTGGGCAGGTATCTGGAGGAAATCAGATTTGTAAGCTTCCCCTTGCAGAAATCCTCCAAAAATAAGGGGCTCTGACCCCTGAATCTGACCTGCTTACTGGGGGTATGGTTGATTCCCTTTGACATTCCAATTTGAGAAGGCTCTGTCTAGAAAGGTTGAATGCCAACAGACCCCCTCTCTTGCCAAAATATAATCTCCACCTCGGCTTTATTTTCCTTTGGCTCTGAAATCATCCATCATTGAAGTTTCTGGTGTCAAGATTCCTATCCAGCCCACAGCTGCTGAACAGGACTGGGGTGGGGTTGAGGAAGCCCCAGCTGAGCAGGACTAAGGCGGGAGTGGGGGAAGCCTCTAGAGGTGGGGCTGGCTCCTCACTCCTCTCCACTCCCCCATTGAGTCTTCCCTGAGCATTTCATGATTGAGATCTCCTGGAATCCTGTGTGCAACCCCAGGAGTGGGTTCTGGGTTAAACCTATTTTGCAGATTAGGAGGAAAAGAGAGGACGAGATAGATACCCAGAGACCATGGGGTACACGCCTGCTTCCTCGACTACAGATTAAGCGCATGCTTTCATCAGCTTGTGGTTTCACCATCTATCCACTCAGCCCCTCAGACTCCCTGCACCTTGAGCAAGCAGCTCTTGGCCCACAGTAGCTGCTCAATAAAAGCAGATTGATCTTGTACAGACATGTGTGTCTGCAGGGCCCTCAACACCTGCACAATTAGACTTATAAGGTGACCAGCACATAGTAGACACTCAAGCATCTAGTGTTTTCGTGTCAGCCCCTCTTCCTCTGCTCTCCCTCAAAGACACCCCCCCCCCAAAATAACACATCAGGCTGCAGGGGTGGGAGGTGCCTTTATGCCTTTATTCCCCATGAGCCCTCAAGGTACATGAGAAGGAAACTGCCTCCTGCCTCCCCTGCCCTCCCCTACCCCACTGCTCTCCCATAGACCTAGGATCAGCTGTTTCGACCTTCCCTTCCTCACCTGCCCCACCCCATTTGCAGGGATAGGGGTGGGTGTGGAATGAGGTCACCTGCTACTTCTGGGCAACCCAGGCAGGGAGGAGCAGGAGGAGCTGGATGAGGGCCATGGGGGCCCCAACTATGCCACACTCAAGCTACTGCCCTCCATGGTGGGGTAGGAGCTCTGACTCCCGTGGAGGTAACCCAGACTCCCTGAGCATGGAGGAGGGGGCAGGCCCCTCAAATGAGAGTTTAAGGGGCTGAGAACGAAGGAGGGCCACCCTGGGGGCAAAACTAGGGATGACAGATTTGGTGGGTGGGGTAGACTTCTGGGGTCCCAGCTGGGGCTTGG
>SJXQ01004954.1:179299-200817 GCA_006408695.1 Aepyceros melampus | reverse complement strand
CCACTCGGCGCCCAGCATCTTGGTGATCTCAGGAAAGGGCAGGTCCGGGTGGCGCGTCCGGATCTGCTCGCGCCGCTCGTTCAGGAAACGCACGTAGCCAGTAACAGGTGCCTTGGGCCCATTCGGCAGGATCTTCTTCCGCTTCTTGCCCTTGGGCCAGCCGCGCTTCTTCACCGGCTGCCGAACCCAGTCGCGCTGTTGGGAGGGGTCTGGAGGGCTGGGGCTGGGCACAGAGGGGAAGGGGCGGGCCCTGGAAGACTTGGGTGGGGCCTAACCACGAGGTGGGACCCAGAAGGTATGGAAGTATGGCCTGGTCAGGGTTCAGAATTGGGAGAGTGGGGTTAAGGTTTACCCTGGCTATGGGTAAAGGGATCAGAGAAGTACTGGAGACAGAGCATCAACCCAAGGATGGGGTTGGCCTATGTTGTGGGCGTGTTCCCTGTATGGGCATGCCTTACTCGCAGAGATTCCCCGGGTAGTGGACGGGGCCTAGACTGGGAGTGGAGCTCTTGGGGGCGTGGTATCTGACATGGGGCGGGCCTCAGCTTGGGCAGGGAAATCTGGACTGTGGGCGGAGCTACAGCAAATTCAAATTTAGCTCGGGGCGGAGCTTCAAGGGTAAGGGCCAGGCCACCGCCACGGCAGTGCAGGGACTCTCACCTCCTCTTCGTGGGACCCCTTCTCTCCGGCCCGCGGGCCCTCGCCGCGCTCTTGCTTGACAGCCACCACGAAGCCCCCATGCTGTCCTGGAGCCTTGGCGCTCGCCGGCCTGGAGCCACGGGAAGCCAGGGTCACTCTCAATCCCCACCCCCGACGACGGATTTGGCAGCAAGGGGCCTGAGTCCTCAGAAGAGGGCTCTGAGAGTGTCAGGATACGGAGGTTGAGACTGGAGCACTAGGGGAGCAACAGGGGACCTCGGAGAGACTATAGCTACGGGACGCCAGGGTCACCCACCCCTTCCCCCACGACGAAAGCGCTGGCAGCTAGTGGCTTGAGTTCTGAGAGCAGGGGTCTGAGGAGGCAGGATCCGCGGTTAGGGCAGGAGAACTAGAGGAGGCCAGCAGGCCACTCCTGAAAAGGACTGGAGCACGGAGGTTTGGGGGAAGCCCGTGGGAACCCCAAAGTGGGGGGCTCCTGTCCCAAGTTGGAGGAGTCAAGACCCTGGGCGCGGGGGTCGAGAAACTCCAATGGGACGGGGTGGCTGCAGCCCTGAGTGAGCTGAGGGGGAGGGGATGTCGCACTCACGCGGAGGCCGCGCCGGGCTGCTTGGGGCCGTGGGACATGGCCACTCCCGGTTGCACCTGGAACGTAGACGCGTGGCCAAGTGAGGGTCGCCCAAGCCAGCGATGGCGGGGCTGGGCTGGGAAGCCCTGTAGTGCCAGGTCCGGGGCGCCTGGGGGGGCCGGAACCGGGGGCGGGGAGGCCCTCGGGGGCGGGCGCCCCAGGGATCCTTTGTTGGGCGATCGCCCCCCAGGAGGCCTGGGTCCGCACCCTCCCGGTCCAGGAGGGTCCCCGCCCCGGCCCTGGGATCCCCGCGCCCCGGCCTCCTCTCAGGGCCCCGAGTTCCGCGGCTGTTTTCACCTCTAAAGAAACTTTCCCGGACCTCTCGGCTGCTACGACGCTCCAACCAACCGCCGGGAGCCCGCCCCTGCCGCCTGCTCCGCCCTGCACCGCCCCCGACATGCTAATAACGACTCGGCGAGCGATCGGATTGGGTATGCCCCTCCCTTGGGGCGTAACCATGCAGATGAAGGTCGGCGCGCCCGTTGGTGATTGGCTGCGGTAGCCACTGAGCCGCGTGGGAGGTAAGTAGGGAAAGCTGCAGGCGGGCGCGTCAAGTTCGGCTGTGCTCGGCCGCTCTCGGGACCAATCAGGATGTTTTCAGGTTTTGCCGGGTGGAGCCTCTTAAAGGGCCAGCAGGCGCGGCTCAGACTCCTCCTCCCCTGCTGAAGGCGAGACTCCCCGCCCCTGCAGGATCCGGAGACCTAAGAGGCCGAGTCCGGCCCCGCCCTAGTTGTCATGGGGACGGTAGTAGGTTGCTAGGAAGGGGTTAAGGTCTTTTGGAGCAGTCCCTTTCCCCACTGGAAGGTGGGACGTGTTCTTAGCAGACCGGGTGGAGAAGTTACCCGTTTATTGACTGGACTTAAAGCCCCCAACGGGGCCGTGCCCCGCCCTGCATTCAGGGGCTACCCTCCCTTCTGTGAAAGGGCCTCAGCTTTCTCTCCTATGCAATGGAAGCTTTGCACAGGGTCCACGTCCAGAAGGCCGGATGAAGCGAAGCTGAGACCAGGAGCTGGGCTGGAAGCAACTAGGAAGAATGTGGTGAGGACAAGAAAGCTGCGAGGATCTCGTGAAGATGGAGGGCCAGGAGACCCTGCTCTGGGGTCTTGGGGACCCCCAGGCAGTAGCCTGCCTGGTCCTCTCACAGCCTGGACTGTGTTTCCTACTACCCCAGGATAATTGTGGTCACTAGATGCTCATGACGACCCCTTAGACCCCAAACAACCTACCCACAGCACCTTTCTGCTCCTGCATTTTCCTCCTCACTCTGGCGACCTCAACGTTTCTTAGATATGTCCATTTCATTCATTCCCACCTCTGGGCCCTTGCACTTGCTCTTAATGCCCTTTCCCCAGATTAAATGTCCCCCTTTCCAGTGAGACATTCCCAGGCTTGTACCCCACCCCATACACTCCATCTTTGCTCCATATGTTCATTTCCTCCTTATAAGCTGCCTGTTTGCTCATTGCTATAGCCAGCACCCAGAACAGTGCCCACAGGTGCTGTCAATGCGTATATATTAAATAAACAAATGTATAATGTAAATTTCTAACAGGTGCAGCAGCTTTGGAAAGCAGTCTGGCAGTTCTTCAAAAGGTTAAAAAAACAAAACATAGAGTTAACCATGCGATGTACCCAGGAGTTAAAGAATGGGCTTGCAATGCAGGAGACCCAGGTTCAATCCCTGGATCGGGAAGATTCCCTGGAGAAGGAAATGGCAACCCACTCCAGTAGAGAGAAGCGCCTGGCAAGCTACAGTCTATGGGGTCTCAAAGAGTCGGACAGACTGAGAGACTAAACCACCAGCATCTAGGAATTACCATGCAATGCATCCACTGCACTCCTAGGGACATATCCAGGAGAATTAAAAACATACATCCACACAGAAACTTGTACATGAATGTTCACGGCAGCATGATTCACAATAGCGCAAAAGTGGAAACAAACCCAAATGTCTATCAGTTGATGAATAGGTAAATACTGTGGGCTAGCCATCCAATAGAATATTCTTGGCTATAAAAAGGAATAAATTGCTATGTCATGCTAGGACAGGGATATGCCTTGAAAACATTAGGCTCAGTGAAAGATGCCAGTCACAAAAGGCCACACAGTGTATGGTTCCATTTATATGAATTTTCCAGAACTAGCAGCTCCAGAGAGACAGGAAGTGGATTAGTGGTTGCCTGGGGCTAGAAAGTCAGTGGGCAGGGGCAAAGGAGGTCACGGGGGCTTCTTTTGGGGTGATCAAAACGTTCTAAAATTAGACTGCTTTGATGGCTGCATAACTCCATTAATGTACCAAAGCTCACACAATCGTACACTTTACACAGGTGCATTATCTGGAATGTGAATTAAATCCCAATGAACTTGTTTCTCTAAGAGGCATCCCAGAGCTGAGGAAGATAAGCTGTGCCCTGGAATCTTGACAGACCCAAATTCCACATGCTGCTCTGTTGCTTCATCAGATGTGGGACTTCCCATGCCTGCTTGCCTCTCTCTGCTGGATTAGAAAAAATCTAGGTGAGAATTCCAGCCAGGAGAATAGGAAAGACCCACCCTCCAGGCCCTGCCTCTTTGGCTTGATTGACAAAGCTGATGTTGCCATAGAAACGTGTCCTTCCACTCCCAAGGTACCACACAAGGAATTCAGGGGTCTTCCCGTGCGTGGAAAAGAAATGAAAGGTCTTAAGGTTGATTTTTAAAAAATTTTTATTGGCATATAGTTGATTTACAATGTTGTGTTAGTTTCAGGTTTACAGCAAATTGAATCAGTTATACATATACATATATCCACTCTTTTTTAGATCTTTTCCCATATAGGCTATTACAGAGTCTTGAGTAGAGCTTCCTGTGCTGTACAGTAGGTCCTTAATTGTTATCTATTTTATATAGACTAGTGTATATGTCAATCCCAATCTCCCAACTTATTGATGTCAATTTTGAAAGCAGTTTGCAGCTCCTTGGCATCAGGACAAATTCCTTGCTGCGTGGGCATTTTCTGGGAAAAACAAGTGTCTTGAATGCAAATGGCATTGCATCCACTCCAGTGCATGTGATCCAGACACACTCATTCCCAAGAAGCAACATGTAAGAAGCAGCATTTCTACGGTTTGATTTTACATCTTTCATTCTTTGATCTAAAAGCAGATACTTTGGCCCCCCAAAGTATAAATAGGTTCTTCCTTAGCCACAAACTTCTCTCAAGTCCTAGCTCTCAATAAAACCAGGAACTGGTTTAACTGTCTAACCTCATATAATTTCATGTTAGTTTATTTGCATTCATTTCTAAGCTCCATTTGGAAATTTTTTGAAAAACATTTTTATTTATTTGGCTGCATTGGATCTTAGTTGTGGCATCCAGGCCCAGTTGCTCCACAATATAGAATCTTAGTTCCCCAACCAGGGATCAAACCAGCATCCCCTCCCACTGGAAGAAGAGTTCTTAACCACTGGACCACCAGGGAAGACCCTGGAAATTTTTATGATGTGAAACCAGGAAGAGGACCCCAATTTGTCGCCTGAGAAATATAAGATCCATTAACAATGACTTAACTGTCTTTGTGAAATTAATTTTATGATGCAAGCAATGTGCAAATTCATTTCATTTGTACAAATTAAAAGTCATGTGTGAAGGCTACTAGACCCATACTATACTCCCCCTTATCAGCTTGTCACATTTCTTACCAAAACTTTTCCTACCTACCTATACACACACTTACTCTGTGAGTCTCCTAGGGCTATAGGAACAAGGCACCACAAACTGGATGACTTGAACAACTGAAATTTATTAAAAAAAATAATAATAATAGGGGCTTCCCCAGTGGCTTATGGTAAAGAACCTGCAACCAGTGCAGGAGACACAGGTTCCGTTCCTAGTCCAGGAAGATCCCACTTGCCTCAGAACAACTAAGCCGGTGCGACACAACTCCTGAGCCTGTGGTCTAGAGCCTGGGAGCCACGACTGCTGAAGCCAAATGCCCTAAAGCCCATGAGAGGCCACTGCAATGAGAAGCCCGCGCACAGCAACAAAGGGCAGCCGCAACTCGAGGAAATGGGAGGAAAGCTCACGCAGCAATGAAGACCTAGCTCTGCCAGAAATAATTTTTAAATGGTTAAAATATTAACTAATAATAATCAGGAAAAAGGACTTCTCTGGCAGTCCAGTGGTTAAAACTCTGGGCTCCCACTGCAGGAGGCATGGATCTGATCCCTGGTCAGGGAAGCTCTTCATGCCCTTGTAGTGTAGGGAAAAAAACAAAGTTATGGGGACCAGAAGTTCAAGATCAAGGGCTTGGTCAGCACTGGTTGCTTCTGAGGCTGAGTCTGCTCCATGCTCTCTGAGCTCTCCCAGCTTCTGGGGGATCTCCTAGCCATCTGCAACCTTCCTGGACTTGTACAAGCATCACCGCATCTCCAACGTCAGTTTACGCGACATTCCTGTGCGTGTGTGTATTTCCACATTTCTTCTTTTTTATTAGGTCATGGGTTGTACTGGGAACCACACTGCTCCAAGTGTGACTCATCTTAACTCATTACATCTGCAATGACTCCATCTCCAAATAAGGTCACATTTGAGGTCCTGGGGATTAGGACTTGCACCTGGGAAGGTTGGGGGGCACAAAGCAAAACACAACATGTACACACACACACGGGTGTGAACGCAGTCCTATAAGGAATGTAAGCTCACATCTTATTTATTTATTTATTTATTTATTTATTTATTTTTGCCACATCAAGAAGCATGTGGGATTTTAGTTCCCTGACCAGGGAGTGAGCCTGTGCCCCCTTGCAGTGGAAGCCTGCAGTCTTACCCACTGGACCGCCAGCGAAGTTCCACAGCTTGCTTCCTGGATCATATGATCAATCACGCCGTGAACATCCTCTGCAAACTCTTGAGTCTGAAGCCTTTGGCCCAGTGGCTTTATATGTGAAGCCCAGAACCCTGCCTCTGGGGCTGGGTAATTTTCCACAGCAAGACCTCATCACCGCCTGTGTAACGAGCTCTGGCAACTTCCGAACCAGCTGTCTGGACCCCTTTTCCCGTGTAGCTAGGAAAACAAGAAGTTACGCGTGGTGCCTCCCACCGCCGCCCTCCAAGCCCCGCCTCTTTGGCTTGAACGACAAGGCAGGCGTTGGGGCGGGGTTACAGTTTGGGGGGCTTTTTGTTTTGTTTTTGTTTTGCAGGGCTGCGCTGTGCAACGTGCGGAATCTTAGTTCTTCGACCAGGGATAGAACCCGTACTCCCTGCTTTGGGAGCAGAGTCAACCACTGGACAACCAGAGAAGTCATCCCCCTAACCCACGCCTCGCCGTTTACGTTTGTTTTTAATACGTATTTGCCAGCCCCGGGCGGTTCAATTTCTCTCCATCCCCAGGAAGGATCAGGATGCGGTCGGCGCTCTCGTGATATCCCTGCCTTCCTTAGGCTCTTTTACAGAGTGAATTTAATTCAGAGGATTGCCGTTGTGAGCAATGAAGGGCCAAGGAGGCAAAAGCGAAACGCAGAGGCAACCGCTGTCGGAAGGAAGGTGTGTGGGGACGGGGTCTCAGTCTTTTGGGAAGGGGACACTCCCCCTACACACACACCGCTGCTGCTGGACCCTCCTGGGCTCAGGGAGGCGGCGCTGAGGCCCACCTCTGTGACTTGGGCAATTTACCAAACACTCTGTGCCTCAGTTTGCCCCACCGCAAAGTGGGCTAATAAGCATGTCTGCCAGTATGAGGTTGTGGGAAGGATTTAATTCAAGCACAGTGCTCACCACCGGACCTGGCTGGTCAGTGCTCCATAAAGCATTGGTTACTCCTGTCCACAGAGACTGAAGCCTCTGGTATAGAGAATTTTCTAGTGTCGTGGTTTCCACCCAGGGGTAATTAGAGCCTCTCCCACCCCCATCCAGGGATCTGATGTCTAGAGACATTTTTGGTTGTCATGTCTAGGGCGAGTGGGGCTGCTCCTAGCATCTACCCAGTGAAGGCCAGAAGTGCTGTCATGCCCAGGACAGCCCCCACCACAAAGAATAATGCAGTGCCAAGTGTAAGCAGTGAACAGGATTGGGAAACCCTGTTCAAGGGTCCAGGAAGTGCTCTATCTGCCTGATCCCCCTAAGGTCTCCCAACAACTCTAATCAGAGTTGCTCCTCTTCCCTGGTGGTTCAGGGGTAAAGAATCCGCCTACAATACAGGAGCTGCAGGAAATCGGGGTCGATCCCTGGGTCGAGAAGATCCCCTGGAGGAGGACATGGCAACCCACTCCAGTATTCTTGCCTGGAGAATCCCATGGACAGAGGAGCCTGGAGGGCTCAAAGAGTTGGACACAACTGAGCATCATACACACTCTCACCTCCATTTTATAGAAAGGGAAACTATGACCCCGTAGCTTGCACAAAACTGCCTGGTTTGATCTTGGCTGTGGGCCCTGGGATGTAAGGAAAATTTTTTTTGAGTGTTAGAACCTTCCCCCCTGAGTGTCCACCCACCCCCACCCATTTTGACCAAAGATCAAAGGTCAGAAAGAAGATCAAAGCAAGCAACTTCCTGATGCTGGATGGGGGCTGCCATGTCATCCGATATGCAGCTGGAAGAGGAGAGCTGCGGATCTGGCGTCTGAGGCGGCTGTGGACGCTCTGGGGGAAATAAAGCATGTCTGGATCTCCTGAACACAAGCCTGTCTGTCCTTCCTTTTGTCCTACCCAAGGGCCCAGCATTTATCTGTCCTTCCTGGCATCCCTTCCCCTAGGCATGGCCTTCTCTGATCTTCCCAGCAAATCTGACCCCATCTCCCTTATTAGGGGGGCCTACATGCCCCTGCTGGTATCCACCCAGGCAGCTGAGGCCTGATTTGGGATAAACCACCTTCACCTCCATTCCCACCCCAACAGGCTTTTTTTTTTTTTTATTTATTTTTGGCTGTGCTAGGCCTTCGTTGTTGCATGGGAATTTTCTCTAGCTGCTGTGCGTGGCCTTCTCATTGCAGTGGCTTCTCTTGAGTCTTCTCATTGCAGTGGCTCCTGGGCTCTAGAGCATATGGACTCAGTAGTTGTGGCACATCAGCTTAGTTGCCCCACAACATGTGGGATCTTCCCAGACCAGGGATCAAACCCATGTTCCCTGCATTGGCAGGCTGATTCTTAGCCCAATATTGGACCACCAGGGAAGTCCCCTCATAGACTTATCTGATTCTCCCCACTTTTTCAAAACTCTACTGTGGCTCAGTGACTTAAGGGTAATGTCCCAACTCCTCTGACATTCTGTCACCCTTCCTGGTCTGATTCTTCCAGTCCCAGCACTGATCGTGGCGGGGTTTGGAGGATTCCGCTCTGCCCTCACTTAGAATTAGGGGCTTCAGAATCTTTGGGGCTCCAGCATCGCTCAGGCTGAGACCAGATCCAGTGAGTGAATGAGTTCATTCATTAATTAATGAATTCATGAATTAATGAATGACAATGCTCCGAGGCAGCTCCCTGGCTCCCCCAGCGTCAGGATCAGTCTTGTTCCTGCCATCCCCACAGAGTCAACTTTCCTGGTGGCTCAGACCAAAAACAATCTGCCTGCAATGCAGGAAACCGGGTGTGATCCCTGGGTGGGGAAGAAGCCTTGGAGACGGGCATGGCAACCCACTGCAGTATTCTTGCCTGGAGAAACCCATGGACAGAGGAGCCTGGCGGGCTACAGTCCATGCGGTCACAAAGAGTCTGGCATGACTGAGCAACTGACACTTGCCAGGGCCAAGAAGTACTGCTGCTGCTGCCACTAAGTCACTTCAGTTGGGTCCGACCCTGTGTGACCCCATAGACGGCAGTCCACCAGGCTCCGCCGCCCCTGGGATTCTCCAGGCAAGAACATTGAAGTGGGTTGCCATTTCCTTCTCCAATGCATGAAAGTGAAAAGTGAAAGTGAAGTCACTCAGTTGTGTCCGACCTTAGTGACCCCATGGACTGTAGCCTACCAGGCTCCTCCGTCAATGGGATTTTCCAGGCAAGAGTACTGGAGTGGGTTGCCATTGCCTTCTCCCTCTTTTGGGTAAGGGCGGGAGAGGCAAGAATACTGGAGTGGGTTGCCATTCCCTTCTCCAGGAGCTCTTCCTGGCCCAGGGATTAAACCAGGGTCTCCTGCATTGTAGGCAGATGCCTTTACTGTCTGAGCCACCAGGGAAGTCCCAAGCAGTATTAGCTGGCTTCAATAGACCAAAAACCCAGAGATGAGAGATGTGTTGGTACTTCCACCAAACAGCCCCTCCTCCCTCTGCTGGATCTGCCCCCAGGGGCTGCCAGGTTGATGCCTTGGGTTCCTGATCCACACAGGAGGCTGATAAAGAGGGAAAACGCAACTATCTTTTACCCACAGGTGAGACCTCTCCTGAAAGTGAATAATTAACTCAAAGATATTGGAAACAAGAATACTGGAGTGGGTTGCCATTCCCTTCTCCAGGAGCTCTTCCTGGCCCAGGGATTAAACCAGGGTCTCCTGCATTGTAGGCAGATGCCTTTACTGTCTGAGCCACCAGGGAAGTCCCAAGCAGTATTAGCTGGCTTCAATAGACCAAAAACCCAGAGATGAGAGATGTGTTGGTACTTCCACCAAACAGCCCCTCCTCCCTCTGCTGGATCTGCCCCCAGGGGCTGCCAGGTTGATGCCTTGGGTTCCTGATCCACACAGGAGGCTGATAAAGAGGGAAAACGCAACTATCTTTTACCCACAGGTGAGACCTCTCCTGAAAGTGAATAATTAACTCAAAGATATTGGAAGTCACAGGGAATTCCAATATTCCAGGGATCTTGAATCCACCTCTTGTCAGCTGCTTGCCCTCTGGCAAGGAATTTCTGTCTGAGCCTCAGTTTTCTCATTTGTAAAAGGGATGGGAAGTGTTGAGGTAAGAAAAGAGAGGAGGAATGCAAATAAAAAGCTTAGGCTAATAGGGTTGTATTTATTTTTTATTTTATTTATTTGTTTGGCAGTGCTACACGGCATGTGGGATATTCCTGCAACCAGGGATTGAATGCATGCCCCCTGCAGTGGGGCTTCTCAGGTGGCTCAGTGGTAAAGAATCTGCCTGCCAATGCAGGAAACCAGGAAACCTGGGTTCGATCCCTGGGTTGGGAAGATCCCCTGGAGGCGGAAATGGCAACCCACTCAAACATTCTTGCCTGAAAAATCCCATGGACAGAGGAGCCTGGCGGGCTACAGTCCACAGGGTCACAAAGAGTGGAACATGACTGAGCGACTGAGCACACCCCAGCAGTGGAAGCCCGGAGTCTTGGGACCCTTAAGTCTTTGGAGTCTTACTTAACCACTGGACCACCAGAGAAGTCCACTGGTAGTGTTAAAGTCATCTTCGGGGACTTCCCTGGTGGTCCAGTGGTTAAGACTTCCCGCTTCTGTGCAGGGGGCTCAAGTTCAATCCCTGATGGAGAACCAAGATTCCACATGCCTCAGAGGGTGGCCGAAAGTTGAAGGAAAAAAAACCCTGAAATCGAAAGGAGGCAACTTTGGCCGGGAGGAAATGTGGTTCTCTGATCTCTCCTTATCTGTTTATCAGAGATCTGGGTCTACCCCTATCTCCTCTCTTTTTCTACCAGGCTATCTCTCTTGAAGCCACTATTTCCCATTCATACCCATTTCAGCTCCTCTCCATGAAAAAATGTGTGTGGCAGTAGTTGGTCCTTATCAGTGTCAAAGTCTGGGCTGGGCACCCCTTGGGTTGCTTGAGCCTCAAGTTTACCTTTTGCTTTTTCTTCTTTTTCCAGCATGGGGGATCCTAGTTTCCTGAAAGACCAGGGGTCAAATCCACAACCTATGTAGTGGAAGCACTGGGTCTTAACCACTGGATCACCAGGTAAGTCCCCTGAACTTTAAGTTTATAAATGGGTTCCCCTCTGTTTCCAAATTTCTGTCTGCATTTTTCTGCATTTCTGATTCTTTGCCTTTATGTCCGTTACTCAATCATTTGACAGATATTTCTTGAGTTCCTACTATGTGCCAAGCATCACTGGGGACAACCCAGTAACTGAGTGTATTCACAGGGATCATAGGCCTCAGAGTCGCGTGCACCTGACTCACGATGAGCCCCAAGGCGGTGTCTCGCCTGTGAAATTGGAGACTTGCTCCGCCTCCTGCTCTGCTGGGAGGAGAAAATCCACGTGGGCGCTTGGCACGGTCAGCGCTCATAAATGCCAGCTGGTGTTAATATTTTTATCATCCCCATATCGTTAATAACTAATTAATTAGAACTAATGTTTTGCGTCGGACTGGGTCTCTCCAGGCCAGGAAATCACCGGGCCCCACACGAGGTCGGACTCGGACCGCTCTTTCACCCACCCGCGTCCCCAGCCCACCCCGTCCTCCTTGGCCCACAAGAGGCCTCGTAAATTTGCGGGCAGACTGAAACGGCGTGGGTCTCAAGGCGCGAGTCTGATTAGGAGCGCCTTTGCGTGGCCCTCCACCTAAGTGGGAGGGGGTCCGCAAACCAATGATAAGAACGGTGGGCGCTAGGACCCCGCAGCCCCGGCGGGGCTGAACCCGCAGGCGCCCGGCGTCGAGAACCCATTTGCCCCCGGGCCACGCCCCCTCTTCGTGATGATTGGCTTGCCTTCTCCGGCGTGCGGCTCCAATTGGCGAGAGTGGACGCCGCTCCCGAGATTCCCCGCCCCACCCGAGGTTGTCCCGGGTCCGCCAGCACCGCAGCTGCAAAACCGCTCGGCGGGGTGGGGCAGAGGAGAGAGGTGCCGCGGGGAGAACTGGACGCGGACAGCCGGGCTCTGGGGTCCAGTCTGCCAGGGCGGGACGGACGGGCCGAGCCCGGAGCGCCGCCATGGGCCCGGGGCCCCCGGCGGCCGGAGCCGGAGCGCCCCCGCGACCGCTGTCCCTGGTCGCGCGGCTGAGCTACGCTGTGGGCCACTTCCTCAATGACCTGTGCGCGTCCATGTGGTTCACCTACCTGCTGCTCTACCTGCACTCAGTGCGCGCCTACAGCTCGCGCGGCGCCGGCCTGCTGCTACTGCTCGGCCAGGTGGCCGACGGGCTGTGCACGCCCCTGGTGGGCTTCGAGGCTGACCGCGCCGCAGGCCGCTGCGCCCGCTTCGGCCCGCGCAAGGCCTGGCACCTGGTCGGTAAGCCCCGGTCCGGCCTCCCTCATCCGACTGCCGGTCCCTCTGTCCCACTGCTCAGTCCTCTATCTGACCAGCCCATGAGCCTTCCCATCGGTCCACTTAACTGCTCTGTACTTTCTCTGTCTGACTGTCTGATGGCTGCTGGGTGACCCGTGGAGCCTCTTCCATGTGACTCTGGGTGTGACCCTCTAGTGTCACTTTTCTTCATCTGTCTGACGCTCAGGGGCACCCTGAACCCTCTCTGGGTTGGATCTTCCTGCCAGTGCCTCCACTGTCAGTCTGTCTGGTCTGGCCTGACTTTTCTCCATCTATATGAGAGTGACCACCGATGACAGCTCTGAGTAGGTTGCTTAGAACCCTGTGTCGCTCTCTGTCCCCTCAGTGCACTTTGTCCATCTGTCTTCTGCCCCATCTTGGGCAACCTGGCAGTTGGTGACTTTGGGGAGCTGCCCTGGGAACTGGGTTGTGGGCCGGGTGGACCAGAAAGGTCAGGGTTCTGTGCTTGTCCAGCTGATGGGATGGGGTTCTGCAGAGAAGATTATGGGGTTACCCTCTGTTCCTTCTGGGGGCGTTGCCTGGACTAGAGGGCTGTCTGCGAGGGGAGGAGGTAGGTGTCACAGGGGCAGGAGTACCCTCCCCAGTGCACACCTCTGATAAGGCCCAGCTCCTAGAGTCCCTCCTCTGCCTGCCTGGCCCCTGAGCCCTGAGATTAGCTGTGGGCCACTTTGCCTACTGTTCTCTCCCTGGCAGAAGTACTAGCCGCATCCTGGCACTTGGGGCATGCCAGGCATTTCAGGAAGCAAAGCCAGGAATCCTGCCACTTATGAGAATTCAGGGTGGCAACTTTTCAAGAGCCAGGAGGGCCGGCTAGTATCTCCCTGCCCCTGGGAACAGTGACTGAAGAGGCAGTTATTTGCCCCAGGCCCTTGTGCATGACATATTTGCAAGGTTCAGCAGACCTCCAGGTTGCCTGCGGGTGGCCGGCATTGCTGTGTCTGCAGTGGCTCGGGGCTGGATTTCAGGTTTCTTAGACACTGAACACGCTCAGGCTGTTAGACAAGCAGCCAGGGAGGGGAGCAGGTAGAGGCAGGTGACTCAGACCGCTGATGGAGGTGTCCCTCCATGGGCTCACATTGAGATTGCTTACAGAGCTGAACTCGCAATCTCGAATGCAATTTTGTTCATAATAGTTGGGTAGACTTGTTGACACACACACCAAACAGGTCGTTCCTGGGCCAAAGAGGTGTGAGGACCCTTTTGTTTTCTGGGATGGACAGATGAGACCCTTTTAAGGAGATGGAGCCTTCAGTGGGTAGGTGGCCCTGGCAGTAGATGCTGCCTGTGCAAAGGCCCTGGGATGGGACCATTAGTGGCGCCGACTTCCCCTTTTGTAATCAGAGGGCTGAGCTTCAGTGAGGGTCTCACTTGACCCCAGACCAAAATCTAAGTCCCCTAAACTGAAGACTTTGTATTTAGGCAAAACAGGTGTGGGGCATGGGTGCCCCAACCAGATATCTACCTGTACCCTCCCCCTGCCTTGGGGTTAGCACATAGGAAGATCCAGGAAGATCTGTGGGGAGAGGAAGCCAGGGTGGCCCCTTGTGAGGCCTGATAAGGTGACTTGAATGAAGGTCACTTTGGCCACCGTGCCCACTTCCACTCTATTTTGCCCCTGAATCTATGGGTATTGGGGACGGACTCAATGTTCACCTTAATGAGCATCTGGGCTCTCCTTCTAGCCCATGGAGGACCCAGAGAGCACATGGATACTCCTGTGGGGTCCAGGTTGGGGCAGGTGGGTAGACTGGACTTCATAAGGAAGAAGCAGAGCACTGGAGGGGGCATTAGCTTTGGGGTTTTGGAGGATGAATAGGAGTGTGTGCTTATGGGGCGACATTCCAAGTAGTTGAAACAGCATTTGCAAAGGTGTGAAGTCTCATGGCTTTGAAGTTACTGAGACAGGAAGTGGCTCAGAGTAGTGTGAGTTCCCAATTTCATTAACTCTTAATCCTCACACCCATCTTGTGGGGTATTTTCATTAGCTCCCTTTTCTGGAGGCAAAGGCCCAGAGATGTAAAGTCACTTGCCAAAGTCCCACAGCCAGGCACCCTGGGGCGCTGACAATGGTTAACTACCCGAGCAGTGGCAGGGTAGAGTCCGGCCACGGCAGCACATTCTTCTGACCAGAGTCTACGATTCCTGTCTGGCCCTGAGTGGCCGCCAGACCTCCAGGCATCTGGAGGGGCCCGCAGTGCCCTTCCCAGGCATGAGTTCCAGAGAAATAGCGAGGGTGGTTTGGGTTTCAGTTCCCAATCCCTGGACTGTGGGGGCGGGTCTAGGGGATGAGGTCACCTCCAGAGCCCAAGCCAGGGCAGGAAAGAGGAAGACGGAAGTCTGACTCCAGGCCCTCCGGGGATGGGAGGAGAAGGGTGGAGGACCGGACTCTTAGTTCCATAGCTCACTCTGTGGGCCTCAGTTTCCTTATCAGGAAATGGGGTTAATAATAACATGTACTGCTTTGGGCTGTAAACAGAGGCCACTGTTATTACTCACTCATTGAAAAGATCTTGGTGTGCCAGGCTCTGTAATGGGTGCCAGGGACACAGAAGTGACTTGGAGAGACCTGTTACCCACCCTCAGACATACAGGCGGACAAAGAATTCCTGTGAGTGCTAAGGGACATGAAGAAGAGAAAGCAGGGTTCGGATGGTGTCAGGGTGGGGAGGGGACTGCTGGCAATGGAGCTGGTTGAGAGGGAGCTTTTTGGAGGAGGTGACATTTGAGTTGAGTCCCAAGGGATGGAGACGAGTGGGTCTTGCTGAGATGTCGTGGGGAGAAGCATTCCAGGCAGAGGGCACACAAGGCCCTGGGGCAGGAGGGACAGCTGGAGGCCCAGTGCCTGGAGCAGAGTGAGCTGAAGGGAGGAAGTGGGAGGAGGGGAGGGCAGGGAGGGTACAGGGCACGTTGGCAGGGCCTTTGAGGCCTCGAGAAGGATGTGGGCTTGTTCTGAGGAATTAGGGTACTTTCCAGGAAGAGGCCCCCTCATGGGCTGATGGAGACACTAGGGTTCAGGGAGGGCAGGGTCCAACCAGCCCCACCCAGCATCACCTGGTAGGAACTGGGAGGAAAAGTCCTCCTTGGTGGGGAGGCAGGAAGGGGAAGTGGTGGGCACTTCTCCAGGGGACCCCGCAGCGCTCTTTCCACCTGCTGCATGCCTCAAGCTTTGCTTCAGTTTCTTGAGCTGTCACCTAGGGGGTCAGCTTGGGGAGTCCTGAGCTGGCATGGGGCCCCCCATTCCTGCCCTTGCCCCCTCGTGGGTACGACATGTGACCTACTCTGTGTGTTTCCCTGTGACACACAAGGGGCAGGTAGCCTGGATGGGGAGGCCCAGCTCCTCTGTCCTGTTTGGTGTGTGTCCTCGGGGGACCCCTAGGTCTCTGCCTTAGTTTCCCTATCTGTCACAGGGCTGTGAGCCCAGGGAGCCTGGGCCTGTGGCCCTCACTCACTGTGTACCCTTGTCTGTGTCTGTGTCTGGGGGGCCCGGGGCCAGCGGGAAGGCCTGCAACGTGCCCTCCCCACTCTGCTTCTCCACAGGCACCATCTGTGTCTTGCTGTCCTTCCCCTTCATCTTCAGCCCCTGCCTGGGCTGTGGGCCCGCCACACCTGAGTGGGCTGCCCTCCTCTACTACGGGCCCTTCATTGTGATCTTCCAGTTTGGCTGGGCTGCTACACAAATCGCCCATCTCAGCCTCATCCCAGAGCTCGTCACCAACGACCACGAGAAGGTGGAGCTCACGGCTCTGAGGTACCACCTCTGGGGCAGGGCAGGGTGGGGCAGGGGGCCCAGGGCAACCTATTGTGTCTGAGCTCTACTTGGCTGTGTGGCTCTGGGTCTCAGCCCCAGAATGGACAACCGTCAATCGGTGTATCATTCAGCTGTTGCTGCGTAACAAATAGCACCGCATCAGCAGCTTCAGACAGCACATATGGACTGGTCACAGTTCTGTCAGGTGAGGAGTCTGGCTTCGCTTAGCTGAGTTCTCAGCTTCAGGCTTGAGGCTGCAGTTGAGGTGTCGGCTGAGGTTTCAGGTCCCTCTGCCCCGCTTACGTTGTCATCGTTTGCTGCGTTTGCTTCCTTTTAGAAGTCCTGGGGTTTGCTGCTGCTTTGTGGCCAGCATGAGAGTCTCTGATCTCAGGGACGGTGTGAGCCGCCTTCTTTCTGAGGGTCACTTGATTAGATTAGACCCACCCAGGATGTGCTCAGTCATTCAGTCATGTCCAATTCTTTGCGACCCCATGAACTGTAGCCCACCAGACACCTCTGTCCATGGGATTTTCCAGGCAAGAATATTGGAGTGGGTTGCCATTACCTTCTCCAGGAGGCCCACCAAGGATAGTCTGTCTCAATTACATCTGCAAAATCCCTTGATCTTGCCATACGATGTTATCTTAACATGGCTTGACATTCCATTGTATTCATAGGTTCTGTTCCCCAAAGGGAGGAGGTTAGATGGAGAGGAAGCAGGGCAGGGGGATCTCTGGGTATCTTAGCATCCTACCTGTTAAATGTGGGTACAGCTGGCGCCCAGCTCATCCACTGACTTGCTTAAAGGTGGTGATTCTAGGTGCGGTGGTAGCAGGGGCCCTTTAGAACACTTGCTGTGTGTGAGCACAGCAAACCATCTTTCATTCTCATGACAAGCCCAGGAAGTTGATTGACATGTGCCCAGGGAGAGGGTTTGAGTAGAGTAAGGCCTGTGTGGGGGAGTGGGGATCAGGAGGTGACTGTTGGGCAGGAGGGATGTCGCTCCTGCAGGTGGCCGTTTAGGCATGAATGCTTGTCATGAGGCCCTGCCTGTCGGTGGCCCAGTTCCCCATTAGGGCTGGGAGCTGCAGGCACTAACGGCATCGGGGGATTGCCCAATGACTGGGGCCCCCAAAGGCCCCAGCTGCAGGGGGCGGGCTGGGCTCATATAAGTCAAGCTCCACGTGCTTTCTACCCACAAGAGCCTCGTGACTCTTGGGGTGTTCTTGTTTTCACTTTTAGAAAGGGAAACAGAGTCCCAGTGATACCCAGAGGCTCCTTATCTGGTGAGGCCCTGGGGGACAGGGCTCAGGCGCTACAGGCAAGTATGGGCCCAGGTGACTCTGCCCAGCTGAAGCCCAGGGTTTCTGCATATCTCAGGTCTCTGGGTTGCAGCCCTGACTCATCCCTGCTTCATGGAATCTCTGCACTCTGGGCCCTGGGCAGGCAGGACTTCGTGGTGGAGTCTTGGTTCAGAGCAGGAAGTCTGATAATGTGGAGGCTGGGGAAACTGAGGCTAGCAGAGGCTTTCCGGAGACTACCCGATGTGTTGGTGGCTGATATCATGTGGCCAGGACTTCACCAGGCATGGCCAGCATCTCTGACTGGGTGACCACCTGGGAAGGAAGTGGTTGTGTGGCTTCTGGGTGCCTCTCTGAGGCCTGACTGTCCCGCAGGTACGCCTTCACTGTGGTGGCCAACATCACTGTCTATGGAGCTGCCTGGCTGCTGCTACACCTGCAGGGCTCTCCCCACACTGGCCCCGCCGAGGATTTCAGCGACCAGCTGGGGGTCCAGGATGTGCCAGTGTTCCGGGTGAGCTGGGGGGGGGTTGGGAGAGGTGCTCCCAAGGTCCTGAACTCAGGGTTGAGGCCAAGTGTCACTGCTGACCCCTCTACTACCCGGTCCCCAGAACCTCTCCCTGCTGGTGGTGGGTGTCGGAACTGTCTTCTCACTGCTGTTCCACCTGGGCACCAGGGAGGGGCGCCGGCGGCAGGTGGAGGAGCCCGGTGAACACAGCCCCCTGTTGGCTCCCTCTACCACCCAGCCCTTGCTGCTCTGGAAACACTGGCTTCGGGAGCCAGCCTTTTATCAGGTATGACAGTATGGGGAGGAGGGTCAAACAAGGTTGGGGTTGATGCTTCTCCCCTACCAGGGCCCTCACTATGCCGGGCTGCAGGCAGAGATGGCAGACACTAGAGCAAATGTACCCCTTCCCCAGTCCACACCCAGGACAGACATTACTAATAGATCCTGCCATCTCCACCTGACCAGCTAGGCAGTCACTACTAATGGTCGGGTGGCAAGCTGCAGGGTGACTCATCCTGACTTGCCACCCTGGCCCCTGGCCCCATGCTCTGTGTGTTCCTAGGTTAGCCTGCTGTACATGAGCACGAGACTCATTGTGAACCTGTCCCAGACATACATAGCCATGTACCTCACCTACTCCCTCCACCTGCCCAAGGTGAGCCAGGCGGATAGGCTGGGGCAGGGGTCCCTGAGCCCGCTGAGCCAGGCCCGACGTGCTTGTGCCCTCTCCACCCCACAGAGATTCATTGCCACCATCCCGCTGGTGATGTACCTTAGCGGTTTCTGCTCCTCCTTCCTCATGAAGCCAGTGAACAAGTGCATTGGGAGGAATGTGAGTGGGAAGGCCGGGAGGGGGTTGCCCCAGAGCCTGGGCGACTCCGGACAGGGCACCCACATCCTGATGGGGAACGAGTTGTAGAACCTGGGCTTTGAGCACCCTATGACCACCCACAGCCCTCTAGAGGTCAGGAGTGGGGGTGGCGGGTATGACTGAGGAACCAAACACTTCACTTGATTTCCTTTATTAACTCATGTTGAGACATGAGTAGCCACCAGTCTCTAGTGGCAGTATCACTGGCAGATCGCTCAGTATCAGCAGGCTCAGAACCTCGGAATTCTCCAAGGTCAGAGGTGGGGGCTCCTTAGGGATGACCCAACTCAGTCCTCGTTTGCTGGGGCTGGGGGCCAGATTGGAGACCAGAAAGGGCTGGTGTCCGGCTCAGGCCTGCCCAATGAGGTGGGCCTGATGCCGGGCTGGGTGCTCTGCAGATGACCTACTTCGTGGGCCTCCTGGTGATCCTGGCCTTTGCAGCCTGGGTGGCGCTGGCAGATGAGCTGGGCGTGGCTGTGTATGTGGCGGCTGTGTTACTGGGCATGGGCTGTGCCACCATCCTGGTCACCTCGTTGGCCATGACGGCTGACCTCATCGGCCCTCACACGGTAGGATTGCTGAGTGGGGCCAAGTCGAGGTTGGGGACTGGGGCCGCGGCCTGGGGTGCTGACCCCCGTGCCTGTGTCCCCCCAGCACAGTGGAGCCTTCGTGTACGGCGCCATGAGCTTCTCGGACAAGGTGGCCAATGGGCTGGCAGTTATGGCCATCCAGAGCCTGCACCCCTGCTCGTGAGTATCCCATCCAGCTGTCGTCATGTCTAGGAAGGTGTGCCAAGCCTGTGTTGTATGCCAGGCACTGCCCGCAGACTATGGATTCCATGACTGACAGAAGATCCCAACACAGTGGTGGTGGCCTCAGAGTCAGGGAGACCAGGTTATTCCCCACTTCCAGCACCCATTTATTCAGAGGTTATTCCCCACTTCCAGCACCCATTTATTCAGAGGTTATTCCTCACTTCCAGCACCCATTTATTCAGAGTGGACAGTGTGCCCTGTGCTGGGCACTGATGACACAAAGATGGGTTGGGTGACGGGAGTGGACAGGGCAGTGGGGAAGCCTGGAATCCCTGACCCATCCAGCTGTCGTCATGTCTAGGAAGGTGTGCCAAGCCTGTGTTGTATGCCAGGCACTGCCCGCAGACTATGGATTCCATGACTGACAGAAGATCCCAACACAGTGGTGGTGGCCTCAGAGTCAGGGAAACCAGGTTATTCCCCACTTCCAGCACCCATTTATTCAGAGGTTATTCCCCACTTCCAGCACCCATTTATTCAGAGGTTATTCCTCACTTCCAGCACCCATTTATTCAGAGTGGACAGTGTGCCCTGTGCTGGGCACTGATGACACAAAGATGGGTTGGGTGACGGGAGTGGACAGGGCAGTGGGGAAGCCTGGAATCCCTGTCATTCAGATCCTTAGGCCTTAGGGTTCCAGGCACAGTACTATCCCATGAATAAATGTGTACGAGGGCGTGAAGGACACCACTTAGGGAGGCCCACTAGGGCAAGAGGTCAGGAAGGGCTTCCTTGAGGTGGCATGGGATCTGAGACCTGGGAGATGTCAGGGATTTCTAGGTAAATGGAGAGGAAGAGCCTGAGCAAAGGCCTTGGGGCAGGACCAGGCCTGATGTGTTGAAAGAACAGTGGAGAAGTCCTGGGTGTCTGGAGAATGAGGAGGGCAGGGAGGGGATGGCGCAGGAGACAGGTCTGGGACAGCTGGGCCAGAACTGGTCGGCCCGTCCCCCCACCACCACCACTCCTACCCCTTCTCTTGCAGGGGACCCTGGAGCCTAGCCCTGACCCCACCCTGTGGTCCCTTGCCCTTTGTAAATTAACCTCGACTGTGAACATCTGATGCCCAGAGGTCTGGAGCAGCCCCTCTGCTCCCTCCCCTGCGTTGTCCTGTCTCTGCCTGGCTGTAGGTGGAGGTCAGGATGGATGAGGTCCCAGCAGCTTATCCCTGCCGGGGTAAGGGGAAGACACTGAGCTGGTGGGATTCTCGTGGTTTGGTGTACTCCAGTGCCAACTCTAACCCACCTCCCACGGTCTGGATGATGGAGGTGCTTTGTGTTATGTGGGGCCAGATATGAGGGTCCTGGGCCCAGGGGCTGCATGGAGCTCAGCCCTGGCCAGCCAAGGGTTTCCCGGGTGCTGCAGGGCCCTGGAGGACAGAGCTGTCACTGAGCCTGCCAGGAGCCCCAACCTCGGGGTTGGGCGGCTGGGCCCAAACCCTGGCCGTGGAGGTGGCGAGGCTCAGCGTGCCTGGCTGGAGTCCCCGAGTGGAATCCCCTGCGCCCAGGCCACTGCTGACCATGAATAAAGAGCTGCCTGGGGCCAGGACTGTGCCTTGGCGGTTTGCCTGGGGCCCGGGGCGGGGCCAGAGTGGGCGTCTGTCTGCCTCTGCCTCGATTTCGGTCACCAGGCTCTCCCTTCATCTGATTGCCCCCAGGCCCCAGCCCCAGAGGTGGACGGACGCCCAGGGCGGGTGGGAGTGGTGGCGCCTGCGCCCCTGCAGAGCCGCGTCGGGCAGCAGCACGATCTTTATCAGTGACTGGACGTATAGACGGGCGGGGATCGCTGGTTGGTGGCGGGACAGTAGGGTTCCAGGCCCCAGTGTCGGTAGTTCT
>SJXQ01004954.1:132686-167269 GCA_006408695.1 Aepyceros melampus | reverse complement strand
CTTTCCGGTTCTGGCTGGGGGATTTCTCATTTTCCTGTGGGTGGAGAGGGGAAGGAAGAGTGAGTGGGAAGGATGGGCCCCTGCCCCCAGGCTGCATAGTCAGGGTCTCACCCTCCGCCCTCCGGCAGCCCCTCACGTTGATCCTGTGGAAATTCACGCTCCAGTTGGCACCAGCTCGTGAGGGGATGAAGCGGTCTCCGTGCTTGCTGGGGGAGGACACAGGGGAGTTGGCAGGGGTCAGGGTTCGCCGCATCTCTGCCACCTGGAAGGACAGCAGGGTGGGCTGGGTGCCTCAGAGCCCCCAAGGCCAGTGTCTCCTCCCTGACCGAGGCCCCGCCCGCTACATCTCCTTGTCCGTGGCCTCTGGCTAAGGGTTTGATCTTGGAAGTAACCCATGTGCTGGTGCCTGTGAGTGGCACCAAGTCTGAGACTCAGTTCATGTGTCCCACTCCCTGGGCAGAAAGTGGCCAGAGACTGAGAGCCCCAGTGCGGGCATCGCCATGAGCTGCAACCCACCTCCAGGGTCACACACGGACAGGAGAGGTGGCGGCACAGAACACAGGGCATCCACCTGTCCCGCCACCCACATCCCCACACAGTCTCTTCCCTGGCCCCGGCATCAGGCAGTGGGAATGTCCCAGGAACGCCCTTCCTCCTGTAAGGGAGGTTCAACTGCGCTCCCCAGAAAGATATGCTGCGGTTCCGCCCCTGGGACCTGGGGTGCGACCTTAACTGGAAATTGGGTCTCTGCAGGTGTTCTCAAGTTAAGATGAGCTCACACTGGAGCAAAACAGCCCCAAACCTAAGGCCTGTGTCCTCAGAGGAGACAGAGACATCAGCACACAGAGGAAGGGGACGCAGAGACAAGGCAGAGGTGGAGTGGACAGGTCTGTGCGCCCAGGAGTGCCAACAACCCCAGACACTGGAAGAGGCAGGAAGGAGCCCACTGTGGACAGCCTGCGCAGAGCCAACAGTGCTGAGAAGCAGTGGGCACAGCCTGCCAAGTGTGGGAGCCTACAACATGGTGGAGGGGGTAGGAGCTTGGGAAAGAGCAAAACAGCTCCCCCCATTCCTCTGTCCTAGTCCCCCAGAGAATGAGGGGTCTGTGGCCCCAGCAGCAGAGGAAGTGTGGGGAGGTGCTTGGGGGGTTCACACCTGGGTGTGACCATGCTGCCACCATGGGGGAGAACGTGTGTGTCACCTGTTGGGCACCTCTGTTCTCAAGGGACAAAGCCCAGCGGCTGAGCACACCTGGGCCCCCACCAGTCCCACCCCACAGGCTCCACCGGGCAGGATGGCACTGACGTGCCAGCCCCAACACTCACACACGGCATCGTGTTCTCGTTCTGGATGACGATCTGCCGCAGGAGACGCCGCTCATAGTCCTGGTCCATGGTGAGGCGGGCAGGCACGGCCTGCCAGCCGTGCTCAGTGGCCCTGGACGGCCTGGTGGGGAGAGGGGGAGAGGTCAGCACTGACAGACAGCAGTCCCCTGGTCAGTGGTGACCACGGGGTACCCTGGGCGACAGCTGAGACCCCCGCCATGTGGGTAGGGCCTTCCCCCTAGGAGCCTGGAGGGCCATGATGGGGCAGACAGGCTCCTCTTTGGTTGTCCTGTGGGGAATCTGCCCCCAGGCCCCCTCCTCTTCCCGCACAGGCCCGGGTCTCACCACCTCTGGACCACATCCTCGCTCCTAGTGCCCCTAGAGAAAGGAGGGGTGGTGCTGATCCCTCTTCCTCTAAGCAGAGCAGCTTTGATCCCAAAGCACAGAACAGGGGGCAGGAGTGGGGAGGGGGGTCCATCAGCTGCCTGGCCCTCCCCATGGAGCTGACTGGGCACGAGGCCTGCCTGGTAGAGAGACATTGCCACCAGTGGACAGACAGGTTCCCCTCCAGGTCCCCCAGTTGGGAGGCCTCTCTGAAGACCGGAGTCAGAGTGCGGCATGAGGGGAGGCTGAAGAGAGAGGCCTGAGGCAGGAGGGCTGATGCACTTTTCAGGACAGGATGCCTCAGAGAGCAGCACACCGTTCCAGGGGGACAGCAGACCTGGGTCCGGGGTGCCCACGACCACACGCTAGCCTGCCCTAAGGGAGGGCAGCATGAGGCTCAGGAGGGGGCCGAGCACGGCACGCCCAGAGCCCGCCGCCTCTCCCGCCACTGTCCGTCTACTCCTGCAGCTGGAGGGCCATGTGCAGGTGGGGCCAGCCCAGCTCCAGCCCGAGCCTCCAGGCCAGCACACAGCGGTGACAGAACAAATACGAACTAAGAAAGCAAAGCCTGGCCAGAAATTAAGCTTACTAACACAAATTGCTAGATGTAGTGCCCCAGCGAAGTCCACTCCTGCCTTAAAAATATATATACGGTAAAGTACACATAAGGTAAAATTCACCATCGTCACCGCCTCTAAGTGCACAGCTTAATGGCACTAAGCACACTCACTGCTGTGCAACCACCAGTCATCTCCAGAACTGTCCCATCTTCCCAAACTGAAACTCTGGGCCCATGAAACACTCACTCCCCATTCTGTCCCTGTTAAACACTCGACCGCCCCCAGCCCCTAGCCCCTGTTAACTCTTCAAGAAATCAAATATACACAGCCACGTGACCCAGCAAGTGCACTTCAAGATATATGCAGATATACACCCAGGAGAAAGGAAACAGACCCACAAAGAAGCCAGTATTCAAGTGCCTTTACATACACTATTCACGAAAACCAACAAGAGAAACCCAAGAGTCGTCGACAGCGAGCAGATGAACAAATGTGGTCCCTCCACACAGTGCAGTATCACTCAGCCTTAGTTGGTTCTGACACCGGCCACACGCTGGGTGGGCCCTGAGGACATGATGCTCAGTGAGAGAAGCCAGACAGAAAAGGTCACACGCTGTGTCATTCCACTCTTAGGAGGTCCCAGAGTCGTCAAATCCATGCAGACAGACAGAAAGGAAATCAAAGAACATTTGCTCTTACATGTGACCACGAGACTACAAGATGCTCAGGCGGATCTGCCTCCGTCCTACTTCCACACCTCAAAGACAGACTCCCCGAGTTCCTGGCCTAACCCTGGGCTGAGGCAGAGGCATGAGCCTGTCAGGTCCCCGTCCCTCACTGGGACTGTGCCACACACAGGGTGTCCTCAGTGTGGCTTTGGCCCAAAGGCAGACACTTGGCCAAAGCAGAGCCAGTGGGATTCGACCCTGAGGGGCCGTAACACAGCCACCAGTCACCTGTGAATTGGCTGCCTGCACCCTCTTGCAAAGATGAGGACAGTGAGGCTGGGCAAGGGGTCAGAGGTCAGGTGGGGCAAACAGGGTTCCTGCCTGGAGGTCCACCTCTCCTCCCTCCCCAACCCCAGGCCACAGCACCCCCTCACTTGGCCTGGGGCTCTTCCGAGCCCTTGCTGGCCCACAGCCCTGTCATGGACTGCCCGCTGAGAGAAATGGGGTTGCAACACTGCCAACCCCCACTCCCATTTCAGGTGAATCTGTGAAAGAAGCCAGCCCTTCGTGGCCATTGGCATCCTGTCTGGCCGAGGTCCCTGGACAGGTTTTGTCCACTGTGGCCGCAAGACAAAGCCTCTGAAGTGACTGCCAGTCATCTCCTCTGGCCTTCTACTCCTCCCCCAAGGAGCCCATGAGCAGGTTATGAGCAGGCGGGACACTGAGAGGAGCCACTGAGCTCTGTTCCAGCATCTGAGTTAGGTCAGTGGCTATCCCTGCTTGGCAGACACACGGCAACCAGGCTCAGAGGGCTAACTTCCCAGCCTGACATACTGAATGTACTCCGCAGACCTAAACAGGGCCTCAACTGCCTGCATGGCGGGCAGGAAGCTCCTGGGGACCCATGTGCTCAGGGATGCCCCCTCTGGGGCCTCAGCTCAGGGATGGCGAGGAGGGTGCCCAAAGGGCTGATGGAAACCATGGCCTCTCCATTTCACAGACCAAAGCCACCATGTCAATGCCCCTAGCGGCTCCTTGTGTGGTCAGATGGCAGGGCCCAGAGAGCGGTGCAGATGTAGCCCACACATCAGAAGTTAAGAGCCCAAAGCACTGAGGCCATTGCAGAGTACTTGGAGATGGTTTTCTAGGATGCACAAAGGAGCTGCTGCTAAGATGCTGAGTGTCCAGGCACCGGGTGTGCACTAAATCTGAATCCAGTCAGCACGCCCACGTGAAGCACCCTTCGCCATCTGTGGGCTACGTCCCGACAGGACAGTCTGCACAAGGCCGTGTGGCAGGCAGGCAACTCACTGCTGACAGGTGTGGATGCTGAGGATCAGAGATGTCCCTAGTCCCTGATCGTGGCTGTGTTTCTTATATAGCAAAACGGGCTCTGCAGACGGGGTTAAGGCCCCTGAGATGGGGTTGACCCAGGATTCCCCGGGAGGCCCAGTGTCATCACAGGGTCCTTATAAGGGGGAGGGGGGGTCAGAGGCAGACGGGAGATGCTGACTCCCACCTCACGCTGCAGAGCTCCAGGATCAGAGGACACACCCTCGCCCGCGGAGGAGACACTCCCACCTACTGCTGGCAGGAGCCAAAATCTGGCAACAGCTTTCAAAATCTAAAAACGCACATCCTTTTTGACTTCTAAGAATTTCCCCTTAGAAACTCTGGCACATGTGTGCAAACCCATTTGTACAAGGACACTACTGTACGCAGGCTGCTCAGGAAAGCAGGGGACAGAGCTCAGATGTCTACCTGGGGGCCTGGCCTTTTTCCCAGTGGTAAAGGGGTGGGGGTCTTGGGGACCCACTGCATGCACAACACGCTGTGCAGAACAAGCTGTTTTCAGAAGGTTTAGACGGTCTGGAAGAGGAAATAGAGGACAGGGTCTACTGAGGAAGGAAGCCCTGGTCTCCTGCCTTGTCACTTTGTGCTTCTTGGACTCTGTGTCTCGGGAACTCGCCAACCATTCACAGAAATAAGCAGCCAGACACAGTGGGGATCACGCACACCTGGCGTGAGACCAGAAGAGTCTCCATGGTAGGGGCACAGCCAGCTGTGCACAGGAACACTCTGCCCCCTTTGCTTGTCTCCTAACAACTCCTGGCTTTCCAGCCTCTGCCCCACTGGAGGAGGCTTTCCCTGCAGTTTCTACTAACCCTTGACCTCACCCAGCCCTCCAGCCCACAGGATTTCCAGTTATCAAGCACTCAGTACAACCTAGTGGTCCTCACCAGGGTGGTTCTGCCCTGGGGACACTGGGCCGAGTCTGGGGACAATCTGTGCTTGTCATGACTGTGGGTGCTGGAGATGCCTTTCCACACCCCAGTGCCTGTCACGGTCCCCCGCAGAGAGGACGGATGATCCGATGCGGTGCTGGGGGAAGGCCCGCAGGGCCAGGCCAGTGCAAAGACAGAGCATGGGTTGGCCCTGGGTTGGCAGGGCCTCAGGGGCCAGAAGATAACCCAGTGTCCAAGCCCCAAGAGCTCTCCTTACAGCTGGGATCCCACTCAATGAAGAACACAAGGGCAGGAGCTCGCCTCCAGTCACTGCAGCCCCAAGGGTGAGCAGGAACCACCTCTCCCTGAGCCCACAGAGGAAATGAGGTCAGACAGTGGCCTGTGGGGCAGGCCCCAGGATAGTGAGCCCCTCACACTGTCGCTGTCGAGGCCGCCTCAGGTGAGAGCAGCATCCTGGGCATACCCCCGGTGAGTTTGTGCCAGGCCCACAGGGCCGGGCCTGCTTCCAGCAGTGCTCAGATCAACTGCAGGTCCTTTGGGGCCTTGCTTATCTTGAGAACCGCTCCCGCTGTTTTCCTACTGTGGGGCTCTGAAGCCAAGGAGACACCCCGTGACGTGGCTCATGACTCAGGACTCCAGGCAGCTGCTGGCCTCCCCCATCCCCAAGGCACTGCTGACATCCCAGCCATCCAGGGCGGTGTGGGTGTACAGCAGCCCCACAGGCCCCAACCTGTCTGATGCTAGGAGGATCCCCCCAGTTGAGCAGATCACTGATGTCCCCAGACACAGTCCAGTGTCCCCTGAGGCAAGGGGGAGGCGCAGCATCACCCTAGAGAGGATAAATCTGGCCTCTGGGAGGGAGGTCACACAGGTTCCCCCAAGGCTCTCTGAGGACACAAGCCAGCAGAGCCCGTGGGCACCGCATCCCGGGAGATGGACCCTGCTCCCAGCCCTGTTGGGAGGCGGTCAGGACACGGCTGACGGCAGGGACACGAAGCCCACCTGAGCCCCTCCAGCAGTCAGTGAAGCGCCAGACAGTCCAGGCGCATGACTCAGCGCAGCCCCCAGGCTCAATTCTATCTCCATTCCACAAAGGAGGGACCCTGGGGCTCTGGAGGCTGGTGGGCACCCGGCAGCAGCAGGCCGGCCGTCTAAAGCTCCCAGGCCCTCTTGAGACTGGTCATTACAGCCAGGGTGAAGCAGCACCAGTCAGCTCCAGTGGGAGATATCCAATTAGGGGTCATGGTGACCAATACCTGGGGCTCCCTGAGAACCATCAGCTCGGGGCACAGCCTCTGAGGGGGTCCCTAACCCTCCGGGATGCACCCTCCTGGCCCACGAGGTGTGCAGCTGAAGAACCCAAAGACTGTGGTAGCTCTGGTGCCAGTCCATGGCTTCCTGACCATCAGCCCGAGAAGGCAGGGCAACTGGTCATCTTAGTCCAGCCAGACAATTAGGGGTACAGGAGAAGTCCCACAGAGAGAGACCCAACCAGAAATGGGGGTCTTCCCATCTTCTGCTGCCAGCAGAGTCTCTGCTTTTGCCTTGTCCACGTGGGCGCAGGCCGGCCAGCCCTGGCAGATCCCCTTCTTGCGATCATCACCAGTCCCAGGGCGGGCTGTGGAGGGGACAGAGCTGGCTGTGAGTCTGGGCTTCGACCCTTACTGGCTAACTGGCTCGGGCAAGCAACTTCTCCTCTCAGGCCCTGCCTCTTCATCTCAGAAGTGGTGATAATGGAGTACCACCGCAAGTGCAGGGGTGAAACCGGGTGCCACTTCCATGGAGTAGCTGGTAGGGAGTCTGACCCAAAGGGGACTCTAGGGAGTGGAGCTGGTCTCCTGGGCTCAGTGAGGGGCACACGAGGTCCCAGCTGCACCTGCTTCCCGCCCCTCCACTGCCCAGCGATGTAGGCTGTGCGGCATGTGGGGAGCACAGAGCAGGGCCCCATCTTCTCCCCACTGTCCCCAGAGGTGACAAGGACTGGTCTTCCCTTGGACAAGGGAGGATCGTCCTGAGAACAGGAGAGGAGTGGGATTCCCACCAGCTGGAGGGCTGGTTGCGGCTGTACCGGCGTTGACTCCTAACTAGGACGGGTTCTGGGCTTTGCCACAGTGGAGGCACAGACAGGGACCTGAGCAGGGAGTGGCTGCATCTACAGAGGGGACTCAACCAGCTAGCAGCCCCTCATGTCTAAGGACAAGGAAGGACAAGCCTGAGGACAGCCAGAGTTAGAGAGGGCTGCGCCCAGGAGGGGCCAGTATCTTCCAAGTGACTAAGGAGCATCACTGGGTGGGGAGGCCTGGTGGCGCACCTGGGAGCCTCTTCTTGTCATTCACACACACACTCACTCATTTAGCAGAGGCTTACAGCCCCGTGTGCAGGCAGGTGTAGGAGCTGCCAAGCAGGGAGGACTCACAGCCTGGAGGCGTCGAGAGCCTTGTCAACACAGCTCTCCTGCCCGTGACCACACCCCCAAGAGAGTCTCACTTCCAGGTCTCTCACCCTCACCTCTTGGCTCACAGGGCACCCCCTCCCGTCAGACTGGGTGAAGCTTTCAGGCCTTAAGGGCATCTGGGTCTGCAGTAGCTCAAAGGATGCAAGCCCGCGGAAAGGAAGAAGGACTCGAGCGCCACAGCAGTGGCTCATGACTACATGATCACAACTCCTGGTCGTAGCCCATCAGGACCCCAGAGCCTTCACAGATCTCTGTGTCCGCCTGCACACCTGGGCTCAGGGACCTCACCCCTCACAGGCAGCCATGAGTGTCAGAGGTACCTCCTCCATCTCCTCACTGTGGTTCCCACCCACGGGTCCAGGGTGGGAGTGGCAGAAGGAAAAGCCTAGCATGTTGAGGGCAGCCCCTCCACACATACTGATACGCAGCCAGGTCATTCCCTGTAGGGACCCTTCTGGGCAGTGGGGTTGAGCAGCATCTCTGCCCCCATTAATGTTGCACCCTCGGTTTTGATGGAGACCCTCGGTTTAGGGGACTCTTTAGGGGAAAAGTTGCTTCCTCCGGTTCTGAAGACGAGCACTGACCTCTCAGTGCGCAGCCCTTCTTTGAGTGCAGAGAGATACTCACGCCTACCCCCCATCTGTTCCCCACCCCAACCTCAAGCGGCCTCCCCGTTACCATGGCAGCGTGACCCTGCCTCCCAAAGCAGCTTCAGGCCTGGTAGAGATGACACTTTCACTGAGGGTCACAATCCTATGACTCCCAGGCTAGTTCTGATCTGGGGAAGAGCGGAGGGTTGGAAGGTATGGTCTGGGGGGAGCACCCTGGGAGCAGGAAGAGGGAAAGGTGACAAGGTTGTCACAACCTCCTGGGCTGTGCCTTGAGGCGGCTGGTGGCAGGGGTCGGGAAGGATGGGGCAGGGGCTTGATGAGAGGTGGTTTAGTGGGCTGGTGGGGGGCTGGGATCTGCTTGCTCAGGTGAGAAAGCAGGTGATCCTAACAAGATGTGGGGGGTGGAGAGGAGGAGTCCCAGGTGAGGTTGGGGGACACAAGGGAGGTGGGTGGGCAGGTCTGAGGAAAGGGCCACCTTTTCAGGACATGCCACATGACACCTAGGGGAGGCTGACGGGCCGCTGGCCACGTGGGCTGCAGTCAGGAGCCAGGTCTGGGCACCAGCAGCAAATGAGGACAGGAAACTGAGGGTGAGGGGAGGCCACCAAGAGAGAGCAGAGGTGTCCTAGCCGAGATGGAGCAGGAGGGTGCCCCCGTGTCCCCAACAGCTCTCTCACAACAGACAGAAAGTGCCAACAGCCCAGGGGCCTGCCAGCTGGTGCAGAGACATCAGGACAGAGCCCATCCACACAACAGAATCATCCAGCCACAGAAAAGAGGACATGCTACAGCATGAACGACCCCAAAGACATGACGCTCAGTGAGAAAAGCCAAACACCAAAGGCCGCATGTTGTGTGATGCCATTTATACGAAATGCCAGGAATAGGCGGATCCAGAGACCAAGAGTGGGTTAGTGGTCGCCAGGGGTGAGAAGGGCTGGGAGTGAGTGCTGATGGAAACGCTCTGGAACTACAGTGGTGACAGACAGATGCACACACCACATAAACATAGTGAAAACCACCCAACTGCACAATTTAAGTGAGTGAATTGTGGAGCACAACAATTTTATCTGAGTAAAGCACAGTAAAGTACTGAGTAAAGTACCCACAAAAATCAGATAATAAGAGAAACATCACTGGAGCAGTTAATCCTAAAGGAAATCAACCCTGAATATTCACTGGATGGACTGATGCTAAAGCTCCAATACTTTGGCCACCTGATGCGAAGAGCCAACTCATTGGAAAAGACCCTGATGCTGGGAAAGATTGAGGGCAGGAGGAGAAGGGGGTGAAAGATGATGAGATGGTTGAATGGCATCACCGCCTCAATGGACTTGAGTTTGAGTAAGCTCTGGGAGATGGTGCAGGACAGGGAGGCCTGGGGTGCTGCAGTCCACGGGGTCGCAAAGAGTCGGACACGACTGAGCAACTGAACAACAACAGTGGAGGAGACTGAGGGACAGGGGGAAGGTGTAGGCTGCCACGTGAGTGGTGGTGGGATGACTGAAGGAGGCCGGGCACAGTGTGCGCTCTCGTTCCCTTCACACCTGAGGAAACTGAGGCAGGAGAAGGCAGTCACTTGCCAAGGACACAGGACATGGCAGTCAGGGCCACCAACGTCCCGTGCATGGAGACTGTCAGTGGGGGCTGGGCCCTGTGCCTGTCCCTTGACTTAAACACTCCCTGCCTGCACTGGGCAGGCTTCACAGCAGCCAAAGACTTGGGGAGGCAGTGAGGGGCAGGCAGGCCAAGACCAGTGGGGCTGACGAGCTGGCTGACACCACAAAACAGCAGCACTGCTCCCTGCAGCACTGGGAGCTACTGGGGCAGAAGAAGAGGGCTGAACACCCTTCCCAGCTCTGCAGCCCGCTGGCTCCCTGTGCCAATCCCCAAGATGGACTGCCCACCCTCTATCCTCTCCAGCCAGGACTCTCCAGCCCCAGCGTTCCAAGGCACTACACGGAGACTGCACTCACAGGCTTTGGTCGGTGCTCTGGTCCCAGGCCTCCAACTTTGGCACTGTGGACTTTCAGGATCATGGCCAGATCACTCTCAGTGGGGGACTGTCCTGGTGCCATGGGGTATGGAGCCCCATCTCTGCCCCTACCCCTTCAATGTTAGAAGTCTCCCCAGTCGTGACAACCACAGATGTCCCCAGACATCACCAGTGTCCCAGACAAAAATCTCCAGAAGGATTATAGGGTGTTCCAAGTCAGCTGGTTTCTTTCTTAAAGAACAAGTCCCTTGATCTCCAAGTCAGCCAAGAGTCCCAGACAGATTGGAAGACAGATTGGCTTCTGATCCTCATCCCTCTCAGTAACACTGAGCGAAAGGTCCCCACAGCCACCACCACCATGGGCCTCCCCAAAGGCAGAAGTCCCTGGTACACAAAACCTGCCCCAGTCAGCAGCCCCAATAAATATGAATGGCAGGAGACTTCCTGCCGCAACACAGGGCCCAGTGTGAGCTTCTATGCAGATCTGCTTCTGAAGCCTTGTGAGGCTTCAAGGGCCCCCATGCCCAGCCCCAGATAGACGCCACCGGCCCCGGCACAGACTCTGAGACCTTCCTGGGCAACAGTCCTGGCAGCAAGCTGGCCAGCGCAGTCACGGGAGACGCTGCCCCCCACCACAGCAAAGCAAGTGTCCTTTGAGAAAAGCATTGTCCGAGGACCAGGGCTCTGGGTTTTGGAGAGGCAGGCCCTGCATCCTTAATGGAACCCTCTGGGAGCAATTAAACCTCACTCACGACGCAAAGCACCAGTGAGTGGCCAGCACACCTGCTTCCACTCTCAGGTTCAGAAGAAACACAAGCCCGGCATGGCCAAAACAGAAGGGACCCTCCACATCACAGGCCACGAGGACGCACGAGACAGTCTGCCCATAAATGGGCTGGAAGATGTTCCAAGCAACAACGTGCACCACCCTGGGGACAGCCCCCCTACCCCCACATTTCATCAGCTTCCAGAGGACAGATCCACCCCTACCATCAGGAGAGACTCCCTCAAAGCTCTTCATTACACAGACATCCCCACCTGGCCCCATCTGGGGGAGGGATCTGGCTGCATGAGGTCTCAGTGGACGGTTTTTCTTTAGGTAAATTGTCCTCACTCAAGGGATGGTAAGTGGGGTGGAAGGGTACAGAGGATGGGGTGTTGCCTCAACAGCCAGAGGCATGAGGTCACTGCTCAGTGTACCAGGGTGGGGGCGGGGGAATCTATCCCCAGTCTGAAAGGCCCCTTGAACCCAATGATATGATGGGGGAAAACAAAACGGGTTAAGGCTGGACATGGACACAACAGTGGAACTCAGGCTTTTAATTGGCGGCGGGTCAGAAGAGGCAAGGCCAATGGGAGGCGGGGGTCAGTTTTTAGTTGGGGAAGATGGCTGTGATGGGGTGACTGTGGCCTTTCCCAAGTGGCTGCGCTTGTGTTTGGAGGAAGACCAGAATGATTCCGGGCTGGAGGACGGTTGGGCACAGCCAGGCCGTCTCAGATTTTGGTGGAGTCAGCGGTGAAATGGAGAGGTGGATTCTGGGTGGGTCGTGGTCAGAACGGGACAAACTGGGAGGGAGGGAGGCAGGAGCAGAAACCAGAGGGGCCGGGAGCCAGAGGGGTACTTAGGTATTCAAAACTCGTCGTCAAACTGCTTCCGTGTGCCAGGAGCAGAGAGAGGCGCGGTGAGTACAATGGGGAGCGCCGACGGACAGGGTCTCCGCACCCTCAGCCCAGTTGTTCAGGGTCCACAAGGCTTGGATTGTGTTTTATCCGGGCGGGGACGGGGGTTGGTCCAGGCCTGGGTGAGTCGTGACAGCTCGAGGGCGGGCCGGGGGGCAGTTTCAATTTGGGCCGGGCCCGAGTTCGGGAGACCCGAGGTTGACAGACCAGAGATGCAGAGTACGGATTAGGGCGTCGGCCGGCCGTTTTGGTGGGCGGAGTGGTGAGTCCCCCGGTTTAGGAGTGGTCAGAGCTCAACCTCATAATCAGAACAGGGACGCTGACCCGCGGGGAGATGGCGGGCTGCAGGTGGCTCGGGTTGGGGAGGTCATCCAGGGCCTGGTCTGGGGGAAGGCTCGGACATGGGGGTTCGGACGGGAGGTGGGATGCTGAGGTCACTCGGGCCTAGCTCTGATTGGGGGGCGGCGCTCGGGGGTCTGGCCGGCTCCTGGAGCGGGGCTCAAGTCTGGGAGTGATGGGCCGGATCGCCGGCTCGTTTTCGGGGGCCCGGGACAGACCCACGCCGCTGCCAGGCCCGACCCGGCTCCGGGGTCGCAGCTCGGGTCCAGGGGGCGGGTCCCCAGACCTCAGCCGCCTCACCTGGCTTGCTCCCGTTCGCCCGCTGGCTCCACCGGCCCCGCCTCTCCCGGCGCCGCGACGCGCCCACCTGCGCTGCGCGCAACTCCGCTGCGTCCGGCAGCGGCCGCAGCTGACGGGATCCCGGGCTCCGCGCTCCTTAATATGGCGTCGGCCGCTGCTCCGCGGCCTCCGGCGCCCTCCTCCACCGCGCGCGCTCCCGCGGCCGGCCACGCCCCCGCGCCGGCGCGCTGCGTGCCGCCGCCACGCCCCGCCACGCCCCCGCGCGCCCGAGCACCGCGCCCGCGCCCCATCACACCCCGCCCAGTTCGCGCGGTTGCGCCTGCGCGCCTCGGGCATCTCGGGAGGACGTGACGTAAGTTGCGATTCGAATCAATACAGGAAGCGTGGCGCGACAGGTTGCCCAGGGCAACCACCCCTGAACCGGATCTGCGGCCCTGAGGAGGCGGCTAGAATCTGGGGTAGTGACCCGGTTCAGTTTAAGGCGTGGTTCATAGAGGACCACGCAAAACAGGTGCCCGCTGGGCAGACCCATCATCGCAATGAATGAAGCAGTCACACCCCCAGATAAGCGCAGGTGGGTGCGCTTTGCTGGTTGTGCAAACCCCACTGCCTGTTGAAACACATTTACTCACTCATTCATTCAATACCATATTATAGTCCTCTTGGGTGCTCCTCCAGATCCTCCAGGGAACTGAGAAATTTAGTATTCCTGTGGTGTCAATAACCAAGGATGTCACAGTCATCAGCAATTGTAGCCCTCCAATGTGAGCCAGTGAACCTGAGGGAACTTGGTAAGGAGAATATCTGCCCTCTATCAGCGCTCAGACTACAGTCACTCCCTCTGGTGAGCCCAGAGGAACTCAGGGTGTGAAAACAGGATATGGTCCCCAGATAGCTGAGGTGCATATCAAAGGAATGATTTCACTGAGCCCAGACTCGCATCTTCTCATACAGAGAAAAGCACTAAATTCCTTAACTGGGGTTATCTGGTTTTCTTTAATTCACAAAATTACTTTGGACGTTCAGACTACTTGCCTTTTGTTGCAAAACTTCTATGTAACGTAACTCCTAAACACACACACACATACACTCCCCACCACAAACACACACACACACACTTTCCTCCAAGCAGTTCTCTCAGGGTTACTTGAGATGCTGCCTCCTGGACTTAAGTCTTAAAAATTTCCTCCAAATAAAACATAACTCTCAACCTCTAGGTCACTTGTATTTTTTTTCTCAGTCGACAAAACAGATAAAAATCTCTGTTCAAAAAATAGGCAAAGGATCCAAGTGGACGTTTCTCCAAAGAAAAGAAAGAAATGGCCAACTCATGAAAAAAAAAAAACCACCTGTAGTACAGGGAGAAATGCAAATTAGATCACAAAACTACCACTTCAGCCTACTGGATGGCTGTGAGTTAAAAAATAATAATAAAACACCCCCCACCACCGCCACTCAGGAAATAAAATGTTGGCAAAGGCATAGAACCCTCATACATTGCTGGTGGGATTGTAAAATGGGGCAGCCACTGTGGGAACAGTTCAGCCAGTGCCCATAAAGTTATATGTAGAATTATCAGATGACCCAGCAAGTCCACTCCTAGAATTGGAGATCTGTGTGAAAATTAATAAACAGAAGCTTCATTTAAAATGGAGTTATGGGGTTCCTTGGCAGTCCGGTGGTTAAGACTCAGTGTTTTCACTGCTGTGGCCACCTGGGTTTAATACTAATCTTATAGTAGCTAAGATCCTGCAAAGCAAAAAAATAAAACCCCAGAGGAAAATGAGTCAGAAAGCCAGAACTTGGCCTGCTTTCTTTGTTTCTTTTTGGCTGCACTGGTCTTCCTTCATTGCTGCCTATAGGCTTTCTCTAGTTGTGGCAAGTAGGGGCTACCTTTGTTGCAGTGCATGCGTTGTTTTTTTTTTCCATTGCAGTGGCTTCTGTTGCAGAGCAGGGCTCTAGAGCTCAGGTTCAATAGCAGTGGCTCACAGGCTTAGTTGCCCC
This sequence comes from Aepyceros melampus, assembly GCA_006408695.1. NCBI lineage: Eukaryota > Metazoa > Chordata > Mammalia > Artiodactyla > Bovidae > Aepyceros > Aepyceros melampus. Next base: position 152,701 of record SJXQ01004954.1, on the reverse strand, counting down.
ATGCCATATGAAATTTTCCCGGACCAGGGATCAAACCCAGGTCTCTTGTATTGACAGGTATATTCTTAACCACTGGACCACCAGGGAAGTCCCAGAACAGCATTCTTAAATCTTATTGTAACTAAATATGACCCTATGGAACCTTCCAGGAACTAGGCCCTACCCCACCCCATGTCCTCCAACAGCCTCTTGTCCATAGAAAAACTTTAGACTCCTAGGTTTTCCTCGAATTCCAAAGGATAAATTTTATCAGTGAAAGTGAAAGTCGCTCAGTCATGTCCAACTGTTTGCAACCCCATGGTCTATATAGTCCATGGAATTCTCTTGGCCAAAATACTGGAGCCTTTCCCTTCTCCAAGGGATCTTCCCAACCTAAGGATCGAACCCAGGTCTCCCACATTGCAGGTGGATTCTTTACCAGCTGAGCCACAGGGAAGCCCAAATTTTATCAGAGAAGTGAGAAAATGCAGAAAGGAAAACAGTCAAGCAACACAAAATACTACTAATTTAGACATTAAAGTCAAGGAAAGATATACCCAACTGAATGCAGAGTTCCAGAGAATAGCAAGGAGAGGTAAGAAGGCCGCCTTCAATGAACAATGCAAAGAGTAGAGAAAAACAACAGAATGGGAAAGACTAGTGATCTCTTCACAAAAATTGGAGGTATCAAAGGAATATTTCATGCAAGGATGGACATGATAAAGGACAGAAAGGGTAAGGACCTAACAGAGGCAGGAGAGATTAAGAAAGGTGGCAAGAATACACAGAATTGTACAAAAAAGATCTTAATGACCTGGACAACCACAGTGGTGTGATCGCTCACCTAGAGCCAGACATCCTGGAGTGTGAAGTCAAGCGGGCCTTAAGAAGCCTTACTATCAACAGAGCTAGTGGAAGTGATAGAATTCCAGCTGAACTATTTCAAATCCAAAAGATGATGCTGTTAAAGTGCTGCACTCAATATGTCAGCAAATTTAGAAAACCCAGCAGTGGCCACAGGACTGGAAAAGGTTAGCTTTAATCCCAATTCCAAAGACGGGCAGTGCTAAAGAATGTTCAAATTATCATACAAGTGCGCTTATTTCACATGCTAGTAAGGTTATGCTCAAAATCCTTCAAGCTAGGCTTCAGCAGTACTTGAATTGAGAACTTCCAGATGTACAAGCTGGGTTTAGAAAAGGAAGAGGAACCAGAGATCAAATTGCCAACATTTTTGTTGGATGATAGAGAAAGCAAGGGAATTCCAGAAAAAACATCTACTTTTGTTTCATTGGCTACACAAAAGCTTTTGATTATGTGGATCACAACAAACTGTGGAAAATTCTCCAAGAGATGGGAATACCAGACCACCTTACCTGCCTCCTGAGAAATCTGCATGCAGATCAAGAAGCAACAGTTAGAACCTTGCATGGAACAAAGGACTGGTTCAAAATTGGGAATTGAGTATGACAAGGCTGTATATTGTCACCCTGTTTATTTAACTTACATGCAGAGTACATGAAGCGAAATGCTGGGCTGGATGAGTTACAAGCTGGAATCAAGATTGCCAGGAGAACTATCAAAAACCTCAGATATGCAGATGATACCATTTTACTGGCAGAAAGCAAAGAAGAACTAAAGAGCCTCTTGATGAGGGGGGAAGAGGAGAGTGGAAAGCTGGTTTAAAGCTCAATATTCAAAAAACTAAGATCATGGCATCTGGTCCCATCACTTCATGGCAAATAGAAGGGATAACAGTGGAGTGGAAGCAGTGACAGATTTTCTCTTCTTGGCTCCAAAATCACTGTGGATGGTAACTGCAGGCATGAAATTAGAAGACTCATGCTTCTTGGAAGAAAAGCTATGACAAACCTAGACAGTGTATTAAAAAGCAGAGACATCATTTTGCCAACAAAAGTCTGTATAATCAAAGTTATGGTCTTTCCAATAGTCATGTACAGATGTGAGTGAAAGGGCAAGTGCTAGTTGCTCAGTTGTGTGAGATTTTTTTGTAACCTCATGGACTGTAGCCTTCAAGGTTCCTCTGTCCATGGGATTTTCCAGGCAAGAATACTGGAAGGAGTTGCCATTTCCTACTCCAGGACGACTTTGGGAGGGGGCGTTATTCAACCTGCCACGTTTTGGGTTTTGGCACTGTTTTGTATTATGATTGCAGTGGGCAGATATACAAATTTACACAGGGATAAACTTGTATAGAACTTATATACCCATGGATCAGTGAGTGCAAGTAAAACTAGTGAAATCTGGATTAAGCTGGTATATTGTTACCAACATCAATGCCCAGTGATGACATTACACTAGTCCTTTGTATGTGTGTGTTCTCACATGTCAGTAATTTTAATATTATGCACATCCAATCATGGTGAAAAGACGACTATAAACAAGATGCATTTGTGCTCAATCACTTCAGTCGTGCTCAGCTCTGCGACCCTGTGGACTATAGCTCACCAGGCTCCTCCACTCATGGGATTCCCCAGGCAAGAATACTGGAGTGAGTAGCCATTCCCTCCTCCAGGGGATCTTCCTGACTCAGGGATCCAACCTGGGTCTCCTGCCTTAGCAGGCAGATTCTTTACCATCTGAGTCACCTGGGAAGCCCCTTAAACAAAACACAGCCCCTTCATGTCCATCAGCAGCCCACTGCATTATAGCCAACATCAAGTGGGGTTCTTCCAGTAGTTCACTTTGTGACAGGTCACTGAGAATCTTCTCAAATCTGGACTTCCCTGGTGGCACAGTGGTTAAGAGTCTGCCTGCCAACACAGGACGTGGGTTCGATCCCTGCTCCGGGAGGTTCCCCATGCTGCCGAGCAACTAAGCCTGAGCGCCTCAAGAACTGAGCCCATGCTCAGCAATAAGAGAAGCCACGTGTTGAGAGGCCCATACATAGCAACAAAGACCCACCACATCTAACATAAATTAAAAAAAATTTTTTTTAAGGGATATCTTCAAATCCAGTTGTCTGATTGTTACCCCTCATAATACCCTAATATCCGGTGAAAGGTTTGAGCTGGGAAGAACTGGAAGCCGCTGAGCCTGTGCTGCTCGAACTCCATCTGCAGTTTTAGGGGCACAAAGGGCCGGTGGATGTTTCTCAGTGTGGAAAAGTTCATTTTATCTCGGTTGGGCTGGAAAGATATTTTCTGGCCATTCAAGAGGATAACCAGGCAAAAGTTCATTTTTTCACACAAGGAAAATCCTGTGGAAGAAGATCATGACTTTCAAAAAGTCCACTTGCTGGAAACTCAATAACTGGAATCCCGTCGTTTGGCTGAGATTCAAGTCCTCTGGCAGGAATCTTCCACTTCCTTGGGCATAGCCTCCTTGTGTGTGTGTTTAAGATTTATTTATGTATTTTCTTTTTTGGCTGTGCTGGGTTGTTGCTGTGCACAGGCTTTCTATAGTTGCAACAAGTAGGGTCTACTTTCCGTCACAGTGCTCAGGCTTGTCATTGTGGTGGCTTCCCATTGTGGAGCGCAAGCTCCAGGCGGGCGGCTTCAGTTGCTGCAGCACCTGGGCTCAGTAGTCCTGTGGCATGTGGGATCATCCCAGACCAGGTATCAAACCCATGTCCCTCGCACTGCAAGGCAGATTCTTAACCACTGGACCACCAGGGAAGCCCTTCTGTGTGTGTTTTGCATGCAGTTGCTGTCAGGGACAACTGGGTGAAGGGCACAATGCAATCTTCTGTATGATTTCTTACAACTGCATATGGCTCTGCAGTCATCTCAATGCAAATGTCTATTATAAAAAAAAAATGTGACCACACCCTGCTGCTTGTGGGACCTTAGTTCCCTCACCAGGGATTGAATCTCAACTACTGAAGCCTGAGCGCCTGGAGCCTGTGCCCTGCAACAAGAGAAGCCACTGCAGTGAGCGGTCCTCACACTGCAACGAAGAGGAACCCCTGCTCACTGCAACTAGAGAAAGCCCAGGCAGCGATGAAGACTCAATGCAGCCAAAAAAAAAAAAAAGATAACCAACAAAGACCTACTATGTAACACAGGGAACTATATTCAATATCTTGTAATGATCTATAATGGAAAAGAATCTGAAAAAGAATATATATATGCATAACTGGAAAAAGAGTGATAGATATATTCATACATACAAATGGACTTCCCTGGTGGCTCAGATGGTTAAGAATCCTCTTGCAATGCAGGAGACCTGGGTTTGATCCCTGGGTTGGGAAGTTGCCCTGGAGAAAGGAATGGCAACCCACTCCAGTATTCTTGCCTGGAGAATCCCATCCACAGAGGAGCTGGGCAGCATACAGTCCGTGGTGTCGCAGAGTCAGACATGACTAAGCAACTAACTTAACTTTTAATACATCCAAATAACGGAATCACTTTGCTGTATACTGGAAACTAACACAACATTGTAAATCAACTGTACTTCAATTATTACACACAAAAAAATAGGACCCTCAGAGCTGAAAGTGGGTTGGGTCCGACTTAGCACAGACTGCCCCCTGGCTATCAGTCTCCCCACAAACCTGCATGTTCAAGATTCCAAGTTCACAGAGGTACACAGGCCCAGCTTTGGGGCATGGCACCCGTTATCTGCTTCCTTCAGCCCTGGGTCTATCTCCTCTCACTCCCAGAGCTTCCCTGGGGCTGCTCACACCCGGCATGCAGTCCCAAGCCTTCTGGAGTCAACACAGCGCCTGGCCCACGGGGCAGCTCAGTGTGGATAAAAGCCCGAGCCACCCAAGGTGGTTGTTGATGGTGGCCCTGCAAGCCAGGCAGGTCCGCTGTTAAGCCAGCTTTCTGGGATCAGCTTTCGAACACACAGGAGGACAATGGAAAAGTACTATGTATTTATACACTACTGTGTTAAGATAGGACTTCCCCGGCAGGTCAGTGGTAAAGAATCCACCTGCCATGCAGGAGCCACAGGAGATGTGGGTTCCATCCCTGGGTCAGGAAGATCTCCTGGAGGAGGGCATGGCAACCCACTCCAGTGTTCTTGCCTGGGATATCCCATGGACAGAGGAACCTGGATATAGTTCACAGTTCATAGTTCGACGCTATAGTTCATAGCGTCGAAAACAGTCGAACACGACTGAAGTGACTTAGCACATATACACATGCCAGGGTTCAATCCCTGCTTCTCTGGAAACTAAGATCCCACAAGCCCCAAGGTACAACTGAAAAAAGAAAGGGAAAAAGATAGGGCTTCCCTGGTGGCTCAGTGGTAAAGAATCTGCCTGCAATGCAGGAGACAGATTCGATCCCTGATCCAGGAAGATCCCACATGCCTCAGAGCAACTAAGCCTGTGCGCCACATCCCCTGAAGCCCACAAGTCCTAGAACCAGTGCTCCACAGGAGAAATCACCACAATGAGAAGTCTACATACTCCAGCTAGAGAGTAGCCCCCACTCACCGCAACTAGAGAAAGCCTGAACAGCAAGGAAGACCCAGCACAGACAAAAATAAATAAATAAATTAGCTTTTTAATGTCAGCTCTTTTTTTAAGAGGACCAAAAAATATCTACTATACAGCACAGGGAGCTCTACTCAATATTTGTAATTACCTGTAAGGGAAAGAATCTTAAAAAGCAAATATGCATATGTACAACCGAATCACTTTGCTGTACATCTGAAACTAACACAGCATTTTAAATCAACTATACTCCAACAGTGGAGGAGGAAATGGCAACCCACTCCAGTGTTCTTGCCTGGAGAATCCCAGGGACAGGGGAGCCTGGTAGGCTGCCGTCTATGGGGTCGCACAGAGTTGGACACAACTGAAGCGACTTAGCAGTAGCATACTCCAATAAAACTTTAAAAATGAAAAGGAAAGTAACAACAATTGGGATATCAGCTCCAAGAGGCCAGAAACTGCTCGTTCTCGGGCCTGCCAAGCAGCAGATAATAAATGTTTGCAAAATGAATGACTGAATGTTTACATCAGCCATTGGCCTATCAAAGAGACTTCTCTGCTGTGCATGGCATGTTGATGTTATTCATTCACGGACTTCATGCTTGTTTGTTTTAATAATTTTATTTACTTACTTTTGACTGTGCTGGGTCTTCCTTGCTGTGCAGGTTTTTTTTTTTTCCAGTTGCAGTGAGAGGGGGCTGCTCTCTAGTTGCAGTGCCTGGGATTCTCACTGCGGTGGCTTCTCTTGCTACGGAGCACAGGCTCTAGGGCCCTCCAGCTTCAGTAGTTGCAGCGCACGGGCTTAGCTGCCCTTCAGCATGTGAAATCTTCCCAGACCAGGGATCAAACCTGTGTCTGCTGCATTGGCAGGCAGATTCTCAACCACTGGACCACAAAGGAAGTCCTTCAGCATCTATTTTGTGCCAAGCATGGAATAGCAGTTGGGGATCCACTTAGTGAGTCAATGTATATTGACTCACAAGAGACACTATCAGGAATTTTGTGACCAGGCCATGATGGGAATATTTATACCCCAAGAATTGGCAAACACTGCAAATCAGGGTTTTAAATTATTTTTTCCAGGTTGTTCGTTAACCAGCACACCATTGTATCTCATCATGGAGAACAAATTAGACATAAATCCCTGCTCTCATGGTGCTTATATCCTAGTGTGTCCTAGTGGCGAAAGCAGTAAACAAAGCAATTAAGTAAAATGTACAATAAAATATGGGCTTCCTGGGTGGCTCAGTGAGAAGAATCTACCTGCCAATGCGGGAGACATGGGTTTGACCCCTGGGTTGGAAAGATCCCCTGGAGGAGGGCATGGCAACCCACTCCAGTGTTCTTGCCTGGAGAATCCCCATGGACAGAGGAGCCTGGCGGGCTACAGTCCATGGGGTCGAAAAGAGCTGGACACGACTAAAGTGAGTGAGCCCCCACACACAGTAAAATATAGATGCTGTAGAGAAGAATAAATCAGAGGACTCGGTTAAGACTGCAGAGGCTGAGGTAATTAAAACGCTCATGTAGGCTTCCTGGAGGAAGTAACATTTGCGCGAAGAAGCAAACACTTGCACTTGAGCGAAAGAGTGAACAAAGGTGTTTGGAGGAACACGTCTTCCAGGCAGAGGGCACAGCATACACAAAGGCCTTGGGGCAGGACTGTGTCTGGTGTGTTGGAGGAACAGCGAGGAGGCTGTGTTTCTGGAGCAGAGTGGGCGCAAGGGAGAGAGGGAGGGAAAGAGGGCTGGGAGAGGACGGGCAGGTGGTGCAGGGGCTTGAGGGCTGCGAGAGGACTCAGGCTTTTCACTCTGGAAGGTGGGAGCCTTGGAGGGCTGTGGGCAGAGAAAAGGCAGTGCCTGACTCAGGCGCTCACACGCTCCCTCTAGTGGCTGATACGGGGAAGACAGACTGTGGTGGTGAGGATGGGAGCTGTCGCTGGTGCTCACAGGCGCCCTCAGGTGGCTTCCTCGGGGAGGACAGAATGTGGGGGAATGGAAAGAGGTGGGGTGGGGGTGTCCAGGGTGGAGGCCCCTTTATTGGTCCAAGTGAGTGATGATGAGAACTGAACGCTGAGGGAGGCAGAGGAGGAAGTTAGTGGGTTTTTTTTTGCCATTTCAGATAATGTGGAAACGAATGCTTCTTTTTTCACTTTTTTTTTTTTTACTCTTAGTGTCACTGAAATTCCTCAAAATGGATTTGCAGACTCAAAGATTCCTCCTTTAATAGTTAAAAACACTTTTCAAGTATTTAACGTTGAAATGCTGAAACATGGAGGATAGAAATTGCCCTCCTTTTCCCCACCACCTATTTTTCGAACAGTTTATAATGAAAACTTTCAAGTACACAGAAAAATTGAAAGACTTTTACAATGAATTGTCATATGCCTACTGTCCACTTTCTCAATGAACACTTTGCTATTTTTGCCCTATTCTGTATTCCTCAAAATGGATTTGCAGACTCAAAGATTCCTCCTTTAATAGTTAAAAACACTTTTCAAGTATTTAACGTTGAAATGCTGAAACATGGAGGATAGAAATTGCCCTCCTTTTCCCCACCACCTATTTTTCGAACAGTTTATAATGAAAACTTTCAAGTACACAGAAAAATTGAAAGACTTTTACAATGAATTGTCATATGCCTATTGTCCACTTTCTCAATGAACACTTTGCTATTTTTGCCCTGTTCTGTATTTATCCATCCTTTTAGCCATTCATCAGTATATTTCACTTTTTAAAGTGAAGTGAAGTGAATTAGCTCAGTTGTGCCAGACTCTTTGCGACTCCATGGATAGTAGCCTGCACCAAGCTCCTCCGTCCATGGGATTTTCAAGGCAAGAGTACTGGAGTGGGTTGCCATTTCCTTCTCCAGGGAATCTTCCCAACCCAGGGGTCGAACTCAGGTCTCTCACATTGTAGACAGACACTTTACCGTCTGAGCCACAAGTTGCATACGTCACATCCATTAGGATGGCTACTATCAAAAACAAAATAACAGGACTTCCTGTTTGCCAAAAGTTTTACTTTCCTTTTAGGTTCAAAGGATTCCTTAAGAAAAGAAACCACTTGTCAAACACACAATAAACAATTCCAACATTTAATAAAGGATTATTGATTTAATTTCAAGATGCAGCCATTAAAAAAGGGAAATAGAGGGCTTTGCTGGTGGCTCAGTGGTAAAGAATCTGTCTGCCAATGCAGGGGACATGATTCAATCCCTGATCTTGGAAGATCCCACATGCCTCAGAGCAACTAAACCTGTCCACCATAACTCTCTAGAGCCCAGGAACTGCAGCTACTGAAGCCTGTATGCCTAGAGCTCTGCAACAAGAGAAGTCATTGCAACGAGAAGCCCGAGTACCACAACAAAGAGCAGTCCCTGCTCACTGCAACTAGAGAAAGCCCATGCAATAACAGCAAAGACTCAGGGCAGCCAGAAATAAGTAAATAATTTTTTTTTTTCAAAGAAAGGAAATAGAAACAATAGAGAAAAGTAACAGCACACACATCACCAGATTCGGCTGACCAACATCCAGACTTGAACAGCGTTAGGAAGTCCCTTGTTAACAGGATAGGTCTCAGGTGGTGCATCCAACCAACTGGTGAGATTTCAAATTGCAGTTTCGGGCACACCCACTTCTAATCCCAGGCAGAAAATGATATCATCATCAGTTTGAGCGCAACATTTTAGCTCCAGTGTTTCTTTGAACTTTTACAATGCTGTTTGTTTCAACTGGAGAGTCTTAAGACTTCTTAAACCCCAGGGGGTTGACCAGATCCTCAGAAGCTTAAGAGATTCCAGGACTCACTTCCTTTCTTATCTGAAGTGCTGTCTGGCTTGCTGTGCTTGCAGGCAGGCACAGAATCCCAGCAGTGTCTAGGCAGGTCAGAAGCAGGTCAGAGGCCTGCTACCCTGCTTCCGAAGTCTGAACAGGACTTCCTCCATTTTAATTTCCCTAACACTTCCCTGGTGGTCCAGTGGTTGCAACTTTGCCTTCCAATTCAGAGGGTATGGGTTTGATTCCTGAGAAAGAAAGATGCCAGATGCCTCTTAGCAAAAAAAAAAAAAAAAGAACCCAGAACATAAAATGGAAGCAATATTGTAAGAAATTCAATGAAGATTTTAAAAATGGTGTACATAAAAAAAAAAAAAAAACTAAAAAAAAAACCCATAGAAAATAACAAGGGTTTCTATGAGGAAGTGGAAGAATTGGAATCCTTGTTTGTTGCTGGTGGGAACATAAGNAAAAAAAAAAAAAAAAAAAAAACCCAGAACATAAAATGGAAGCAATATTGTAACAAATTCAATGAAGATTTTAAAAATGGTGTACATTAAAAAAAAAAAAACACTAAAAAAAAAACCCATAGAAAATAACAAGGGTTTCTATGAGGAAGTGGAAGAATTGGAATCTTGTTTGTTGCTGGTGGGAACATAAGATGGTGCAGTATAGACAATAGTTCAGCAGTTTCTCAAAGAATTAAACATAGAACTACTATATGATCCAGAAATTCCACTCTTGGGTGTATGCCCAGAAGATTTGAAGATAGAGAATCAAAGAGGTACACCTCTTTGTACACCAATGTTCATAGCAGCATTATTTACAATAGCCAAGTGTCCACTGATGGATGAATAGATAAACAAAATGTGGTCCACTCATGCAATAGGAAGGAAATTTTAAAAGGAAGGAAGTTCTGACACATGCTACAGTGTGGATGAACTATGCTCAGCAAAATAAACCAGGCACAAAAGGACAAATATTGTTGATCCCACTTGCTAAGGTTCCGAGAGTAGTCAAATTCATAGACAGAAAATATGCTAGAGGTTACCAAGGTCTGAGGTCACTGTGAATAATGCTGTGATGAACATGGGTGTACAGTTATGGAGTCCCTGCTTTCAGTTCTCTCTGGGAGTGGAATTGTTGGATCACATGCAGGAGATCCTGGTTCGATTTCTGGATCAGGAAGATCTGTTGGAGAAAGGATAGGCTACCCACTCCAGTATTCTTGGGCTTCCCTGGTGGCTCAGGACGGTAAAGAATCTACCTGCAATGTGTGAGACTTGGGTTTGATCCCTGGAGAAGGGAATGGCTACCCATTTCAGTATTCTGGCTTGGAGAATTCTATTGACAGAGGAGCCTGGCAGGCTATACACTTCATGGGGTCGCAAAGAGACAAGAGACTGACGACTGAGCGACTTTCACTTTTTTGATGCTAATTCTACGTTTAACCTTTTGAGGAACTACTCTTTTGACATAATCCCTTACAAGCTCTCTTTTCTTTGTAGGCAGCATCCTGGAGACAAAGTGGTAAAATGAATGAAGTGATTGAATTCCAACTCTATTTCATATTTCAGAAGTAGTGTTAACTGGATGGTTAGTACAGGGAGGTTAATAGTGCTTGCTCCTTGGAAGAAAAGCTGTAACAAACCTAGGAGTATATTAAAAAGCAGAGACATTACTTTACCGACAAAGGTCAGTCTAGTCAAAGCTATGGTTTTTCCAGTAGTCATGTACAGATATGAGAGTTGGATCATAAAGAAAGCTGAGTGCTGAAGAACTGATGCCTTTGAACTGTGGTGTTGGAGAAGACTCTTGAGAGTCCCTTGGACAGTAAGGAGATCCAACCAGTCCATTCTAAAGGAAATCAGTCCCAAATATTCTTTGGAAGGACTGATGCTGAAGCTGAAGCTCCAATTCTTTGGCCAGGTGATGCAAAGAACTGTCTCATTGGAAAAGACCTTGATGCTGGGAGAGACTGAAGGCAGGAGGAGAAGGGGAGAACAGAGAATGAGATGGTTGGATGGCATCACTAAATGGACATGAGTTTGAGCAAGCTCTGGGGGCTGCTGATGGACAGGGAAGCCTGGCGTGCCGCAGACCACAGGATCACAGAGTCCCAAACAACTGAGTGACTGAACTGAAGTGGATGATTCATGGTGGCTCCATTCACTTTAGGTGTCAGAAACCTTGTGCTTATCCTGATCGGAACTCTCCCAAATGCCATATGCAATCCAGCTGCAAATCCTGTTTGTTCCACCTTCAAAATTAACTTAGCACCTGAATACTTCTCTCTGCCTCCACGGTCCCTCCTGTCTGTTTTCTTTTTTGGTGGGGAGGAGCGCCATACAGCATGTGGGATCTTAGTTCCCTAAGCAGGGAGCAAACCTGTGCCCCCTCCGCTGGGAGTGTGTCTTAATCACCGGACCACCAGGAAGCCCCATAAAGTGTTTCTTGAATGAATAAATGACTAGGTTAAGTCCTTGTTTTCATTCCTTCCTATCTAGCATTTGGGCTTCCCTGGTGGCTCAGAGATTAAAGCGTCTGCCTGCAATGCAGGAGACCTGGGTTCAATTCCTGGGTCGGGAAGATCCCCTGGAGAAGGAAATGGCAACCCACTCCAGTATTCTTGCCTGGAGAATCCCATGGACGGAGGAGCCTGGTGGGCTATAGCCCACGGGTTGCAAAGAGTCAGACACGACTGAGCGACTTCACTTTCACTTTATCTAGCATTTACCTCGGAGAAGGCAATGGCACCCCACTCTAGTACTCTTGCCTGGAAAATCCCATGGACGGAGGAGCCTGGGGGCTGCAGTCCACGAGGTCACTAAGAGTCGGACACAACTGAGCGACTTCACTTTGACTTTTCACTTTCATGCATTGGAGAAGGGAATGGCAAGTGGGCTGCCGTCTCTGGGGTCTCACAGATTCGGACACGACTGAAGCGATTTGCAGCAGCAGCAGCAGCAGCAGCAGCAGCAGCAGCAGCAGCGGCAACAGCAATTTACCTAGTCCATTGGCCACGCCCCTGAGACTTGACCACGCCCCAGGAACGCTAAGCAAGCTGCGTCGCTAGCCGACCCCACCTCTCGGCTGAATCGGGACAAACCATTTCCATTCGTCGTATCGGGTGGGGAGGCCGGAGAGAAAATCTCTTACGTGGAAAGGATGGAAGCCGCCCTTCCCTTTCCCTGCGAAGTGCCCGTAGATTCCTCTGATGTGTGAGTGTGAGCTATGGCACCGTTGCTAACTCGCGCTTGCGGGCCCACTCACGCTGCGGAGCCTTCGCTTGGCTCCTCCCTCGGGGCTGCGTCGGTGCCGGCCGGCCTGGTCACGTGGGCGGCAAGATGGCGGCCCCCAGAGCGCTGTAGCAGTGTGGCGGTTGGTGGAGTGGTGGTGGCAGCGGCCGCGGAGCGGGCGGGTTCGGTAGGTCCTCCGATCTGGTAGCTCCCTAGGGTGTCCTGGCGGCGAGGGGGACGGGGAGGACGCCTCACTGGGGTCTCGGCGCTGGGATTCTTTCGCTGGGAAGTAGAAAGGCCTCCCTTCTGAGAAGTTCCGACGAACTATTTCGCTCCGGTTCTGCAGGCCCTGTCTCCGGGGATGCGCGTAGTGAGGAATGAGCATGCGGGGCGCGGGGGAAGGTCTCATGTTGGGTGATCTCTTTCTCGGGGTTCTGGGAGAACCAAACTGTAAAGGGTCAGTACTGGGGGACACACGTACGCGGATCTTGTTCAGTCGCTCAGCTGTGTCTGACACTTTGCTGCCCCATGGATTGCAGCATGTCAGACCTTCCTTCACCATCTCCCGGAGTTCGCTCAAACTCATGTCCATTGAGTCAATGATGCCATGAGACATCAGTTCCTGGGAGTCTCTTCCAAGGAGCTTTGGGGAGCCGGTCGTCGCTGGCGGATCCTGGGAGCAGCCCCGAGGGATGACATGTTGGGGCGACCTGCCTCTTAGCGGCAGCGGGGCCTTGGGTTTAGTTATCAGAGGTCATTTTGTTGGGAATTCTTGGTTTAGAGGGGGCGGATTTCGGGAATTCCGAACTTCCCTTCTTCCATCCCTTGCTCACTCATCATTGAAGTCTGTCTCTGAGACACACCTTCTCAGGGGCGAGCGGATTCCCCTGTACCTTGGTTGGGGACTGATCTCTGTTAACCCCACGTTCACACCCTTGTTCCCCTTCCCACTGAAAAAATGGACCTAGAAGTATGAGTAGTGGGGGTACAGGTGACCAGGTATACCCCGGGACACACACACCTTACCCTCCTGAGCACAGAAGTGGATGTTGGGCTACATGCAGAAATAATTTAACACCAGCTCTGTTTTTATCCGATGCATAGTAAGTACCAGCGGTGGTATTAAGTGCTCTGTGGGCGTAATTCCATTCGCAGCAACTCAGTGAGTTCCCTGTGCCCCTTAGACCCGTTTTACAGATGATACAGATTGTACTGTGTATAAGGCACTCAGTACCCTGCCTGGCAGGCAGTGGATAATCAATTCATTCAACAACACTTAAGTGCTTGCTGCTGTGGTGACAGACACTGTGCTAGGCCTTGGAGACACAGCAAGAAACAAAATAGTGTTTCTCCTTTGTATCTTGAAGGAGGCCCTGCACAGACTGGGAGTCAGGAGTCCTGACTTAGCTGTGTGACCCCAGACAGGTCACAGCTCATCTGTTGTAGAACAATGAGTCGAATCTGGATGATCCCTAATGAGCTTCTCACCTCTGGCTTCTGCAGTTTCTGATGGTCCCTCTTTTGTGTTTATTTATATATTCATTTATTCATTTGGCTGCGCCGAATCTTAGTTCTGGCGTAAGGGATCTAGTTCCCTGACCAGGGTTAAAAGCCAGGCCTTGCATTGGGAGCTCAGAAACTTAGCCACTGGGCCACCAGGGAAGGCCTTGATGATCCCTGTTTTGAGTGCCACCTCCTTTGATGTTCACCTGTGCTCAGACAACTGTACCTCCCTTATTATACCAGGTTGGCCCTACTGACTGCTGGGAGCCACAGCCTGCTTGTAAGCTTCACGACGCATCCTCACTGGTCTGGAGGATGAAGACCAGCCTCAGCTGCATCCTTTCATTTTAGTCCTTCCTTTCAACCCTGAGTTTGCGGTTTAGACCTTGACTCTGCAGCCCAGCTGCCGGGATCTCTAACTCTTCACTGGGTTCCTAGGCAAGTGCTTCACCTCTCTGTGCTTGGTGGCCCCTCCTGTAAAACACTGACGACCATGGTGCTTGTCTCAAAGGGTTATGGAGAGGATGGAGAGAGTTTAGGAATGTAAGGGCTTAGAATAGATGGTTTCAGCTTTAGCATCATTCCTTCCAAAGAAATCCCAGGGCTGATCTCCTTCAGAATGGACTGGTTGGATCTCCTTGCAGTCCAAGGGACTATCAAAGAGTCTTCTCCAACACCACAGTTCAAAAGCATCAATTCTTTGGCGAGAAGGGGACGACCGAGGATGAGATGACTGGATGGCATCATGGACTCAATGGACGTGAGTCCGAGTGAACTCTGGGAGTTGGTGATGGACAGGGAGGCCTGGTGTGCTGCGATTCATGGGGTCGCAAAGAGTCGGACATGACTGAGCAACTGAACTGAGCTGAGAATAGATGGCTGGCGCGTAGCATATCCTGTGTAACTGTCAGTTGCTATTATTGTTATGGTCATTGTTCTTTTTAAATTTTTTTTAAATATTTTTTTTAATGTAGATCAGTTTTAAAGTCTTTGTTGAATTTGTACAATATTGCTTCTGTTTTATGTCTTGGTGTTTTGGCCACAAGGCATGCGGGATCTCAACTTTCCAACTAGGGGCGGAACCTGCACCCTGTGCGTTGGAAGGTGAATTTTTAACTACGGGACAGCCAGGGAAGTCCCTTCTCTTTCTTTTTCTTTTTAAATTTATTATTTGTTTTTTGGCTGTGCTGGGTCTTCGTTTCTGCGTGCAGGCTCTCTAGTTGTGGTGTGTGGGCCTCTCATTGCAGTGGCTTCTCTTGTTGTGCAGCACGGGCTCTAGGGCGCTCGTGGGCTTCAGTATGGCAGCACTCTGGCTCAACAGTTGTGGCTCGCAGGCTTAGTTGCCCCCCAGCATATGAAATCTTAGGACCACGGATCACATCAGTGTCCCTTGCATTGGCAGGCAGATTCTTAACCACTAGACCGCCGGGGAAGTCCATGGTCATTGTTCTTATTAAGGAATTGTGTGCTGGGTGTACAAGGGTGACTAGCACTCAGTCCCTGCCTTCAGAGTTTTAGCAACTGAACAGCAGCAATAACGTAGGATTTTAGCTCCCTGACCAGGGATGGAACCTGCGTCCCCTCTGCTGGAAGGCGGATTCTTAACCACTACACCACCAGGGATGTCCTCAGCAGCTCTAAACAGTAGTAACACTATTTTTCAGTTTCTGTGGGTCAGGGGTCCGAGCCTGGTTTAGCTGGGTAGCTGTGGCTCTGATCGCTTGTGAGGTTGCGTGCAGACCCTGGCTGGGCTACGACATTTGAGGGCTGGACTGGGGCTGGGGGAACTGCTCTGAAGCTGATGCTCTCACCTGGCTGTTGGTGGGAGGCTTCAGTTTCTCCACCATGTGGGCCCCTGGAGCCACAAGGAGGAAGCCACAGGGTGCCTTATGACCCTCCCAAGTCACAGTGCCATTTCTCCCATATTCACCCGGGTCGGCCCTATTCGCTGCGGGGTGTGGGGGTGAGGTCCACACAGTCCACAAACACCAGGAGGTGAGAGTCCCTGAAGGCCATGTTGGGGACAGTCTCCACAGCCCCTCTGGCTGCTGTGTGGCGAGCAGACCAGCGGAGGTCATTGGTGAGGTAGATAAAGGCCACAGGCCCAGAGAGAAAAGTGCCGTAGGGAAGGCCACATAGCAGGTAGGCAGGGCTGGACCCAGGCACCCAGACTGTTCAGCAGTTTGGAAACCACCCCGCTGAGGTCCTAACTCTGAGATGAACAAGTCAGCTAGCAGCAAATGGCACCTTTAACCTGGCGTCTCGGTTTCCCCTCCCAGGAGGTTCTCAAGCTGAGAGTCCCCTGGTTTAGCCCAAGTGGGGAGAAAGGCAGCATCGCCATGGTGACGGAGCAGGAGGTGGAGGCAGTGGGGCAGACGCTGGTTGACCCCCGGCAGCCCCTGCAGGCCCGCTTCCGGGCACTGTTCACACTGCGTGGGCTCGGGGGTCCAGTGGCCATCTCCTGGATCAGCCGGGCCTTCGATGATGATTCAGCCTTGCTCAAGCATGAGCTGGCCTACTGCCTGGGCCAAATGCAGGACCGGCGGGCCATCCCCGTGCTGCTGGACGTGCTGCAGGACACCCGCCAGGAGCCCATGGTGCGCCATGAGGCAGGTGAGCAGACGGGGTGCGGGCTGTACCTGGCGAGCGCTGGAAGGGGTGGGGGTGGTGAATGCCTTCGACGATCTCTGCCCCACGTCTCAGCTCTGCTGCTGAAGCACGGGAACCAGGTAAATCCCAGGTAATGGATGGGTGTTGCCTCGAGCCAGTCTGGCTTTGTGGGCCCTGAGAGGTGAATTTCACGAGTCATAAATCATGATCCCTTTTTGTTTTTATTTTTTTGGTCGCTCCATGTGGCATCTTAGGTCTTTCACCAGGGATTGAACCTGCACCCCTTGCATTGGAAGCTCAGAGTCTTTGCCATTGGACCACCAAAAGTCCTTGTCTCTTTGATTAAAAGAAAATACACAGACAATGCGGGAGACCTTGGTTCGATCCCTGGTTTGGGACGATCCCCTGGGGAAGGAAATGACAACCCATCCCAGTATCTTGCCTGGAGAATCCCATGAACAGGGGAGCCTGGCGGGCTACAGTCCATGGGGTTGCCAAGAGTCGGACACAACTGAGTGATTTAAAAAAAAAAACAGTTAAAAATGGAAATACCGTTTATTGCTCATACAAAGACAGGCAGTGGCCATAGCCAGCCAACCCAAGGTTACTCAGTCACTTCACTTACTGGACAATTTTTTTTTTTTATGGCCACTCCAGATGGCTTGTGGGATCTTAGTTCCTCAACCAAGGATCAAACCTGTGCCCTCTGCAGCGAAAGCATGGAGTCCTAACCACTGGACTGCCAGGGAATTCCCTGGACAAATGTTCATGGACCATCTACTGTGGGCCAGGAGCTATTCTCACAAGAGGCTCAGATAGCCGGTGAGGGGCTGTGGTTCCATTTATGATTGTTCTTGGTCCTTTTGAATATTCCCTGAGATAATCTCCAGCTTTGTCAGGCTGCCTTGGACTCCTCTCAGGCTCCCTACCATTGACTTCTCTGGGAGCTCTCCTTAGAAATATTCGAGCCCAAACCTCAATTTCGTGTGTGTGATTTTCTGGAATACCCAGTCATGTTATGGTGCAAACGCTTACCTAAGTGTTAAGGAGGAAAATAAAGCCTGGAAGGGGGGTGCCAGAGGTGTTTGTTTTTTTTTTTGGCCTTTCCATGGGACCTGTGGGATCCTAATTCCCTGACCAGGGATTGAACCTGTGCCCCGTGCGTTTGAAACTCGGAATCTCAACCACTGAACCACCAAGGAAGTCCAGCATTGGTGTGTTTAATTGCTGGACAGAGATCCGAGTGGAGTAAGGGAGTAATCTAGGTAGTTGTCTGGGGAAGGCGGTTTTGGGCAGTGCAAAGGCCCTGAGGCAGGATGGTGCCTGTCTGCTGACCCTCCTTGCCCACATCACAGCTTAGAAACCTCCTCCAGGTTTTCGGGGCTCTCCATGTTGGACTCGACTCAGCGGACTGTTCTTGGCTCTCGCCACCCATGTCCCCAAGTTGTAAGGACATGCTATCTGCATCTCCCCTCTGTGCCATGAGCTCCAGGGGTGTGGGCCAGTTTGGGGTCTGAGCCAGGTTCCAGCAAAGTCTGATTTCTGGGGAAGGGACACTCACTGGTGCAGATTCATTCAGGAATGGACTGGTCCCTGCTCCAAAACTCATGGCTGGGTGGCCCACCCACAGGACAAAGGCAGGGGCGGTGAGGGGGAAGGCATCTGGGGTGTTTCCTAACCAGCCAATGTACGCTCTCTGCCCTGTTCTTCTTAGGGGAGGCCCTGGGGGCCATTGGGGACCCAGAGGTCCTGGAGATCCTGAAGCAGTACTCTACTGACCCTGTTGTCGAGGTAACACTCCCCCCATTCCCAGTCTAGGAACTGGCCTCAGACCCTGTGTCTGGTTGCCAGGGTGACCACTTGGCCTAGGGATGCCAAAAGAGGGCTGCAGTCAGGATGGATGCCAGCCACTGCCCCTTTGGGCAAAACGGAACTCTTTTCACTTTTAAAAAAGTGAACTCTTGATTCACACGTAACACCCACCCTGCTCCACTGGCGCCAGCCCAGCCCCCGCTCGCCTCTCTCCTAGCCTCCCACGGGAGTCCCTCCATCGTGTATATCTCCCAACCCACCCACCTCTCCACCTCCACCCAGCCTCATCCAGTTTCTCCCTGTTGCTGTCCCTATTTTTTCTTTAAACAACAGCTTTATTGAGATGTGTCACATACCATAAAACCCACTCCCTGAAAGTGGTTGGATGGTTTTTAGTACATCCATGGGCTTCCCTTGTGGCTTAGCTGGTAAAGAATCCACCTGCAATGTGGGAGACCTGGGTTTAAACCCTGGGTTGGGAAGATCCCCTGGAGAAGGGAAAAGCTACCCACTCCAGTATTCTGGCCTGGAAAATTTCACTGGACTATATAGTCCGTGGCGTCTCCGAGAGTCGGACACGATTGAGCGACTTTGACTTTGCGTATGCATAGAGTTATAAAACCATCACCACTGTCTGATTCCCAGAACAGTCCATCCCCCAAAAAGGAGCCCCATCCCCATCAGCAGTCACTCCTCCATTCCGCGCCTCAGCCCCTGTCCACCAGGAACCCACTCTCTGTGTCTGTGGATCTGCCTGCTCTGCTCTGTGTCTGGGACCTGCCTGATCCCGTCAGTGGAGTCACACCCTGTGTGTCCTTCTGTGTCTGCGTCTCGCTGAGCACCTGTTCTCAGAGTCCGTCCATGTGGTAGCCGGTGTCTGGGCTTCTCTCCTTTTCAGGGCTGAGTGATGTCCTGTGTGTGGAGGGATCACATTTGCTTATCCGTCATCTGTTAACCTCTTCTGTGCCTCAGGACTCATGGTTTGTCATCTGCTTTAGGGCAGCAGTTTTAAGCAGTCTCCCTGGCCTCCTCAGGCCTGGCCTCAGGTCATGTTGGTTGCTGGCTCCCCCTGATGGGCCTGCCTCGGGGCCTTTGCACTGGCTGATCCCACCTGATGCCTTTCTCTCTGGTCACCTCTGAGTGACTCCTCCTGACCCACTGTTCCCCTGTCACTCCCTGATCACAGCAGTCCCTGCCAGTTGTTTCCAGCCTGGAAGGATCAATTAGTCCAGAGTCTGTGGGCTCTGTCCCTGCTAAACCGGGAGCCCTGGGGGCTGGAGGGGGACCTGGCCTGTCCACTCCCTTCCCTTCCATCCCCAGCGGCCACCTGTGCGACCCTCTCCCTGCAGGTGGCCGAGACATGCCAGCTGGCTGTCCGGCGGCTGGAGTGGCTGCAGCAGCAGAGTGGGGAGTCAGCGATCCGGGGGCCCTACCTCTCTGTGGACCCGGCCCCGCCCGCTGAGGAGCGTGACCTGGGGCAGCTGCGGGAGGTGCTGCTGGACGAGGCCCGGCCACTCTTTGACCGATACCGAGCCATGTTCGCCCTGCGCGACGCCGGAGGCAAGGAGGCTGCCCTGGCGCTGGCCGAAGGTGAGGAGGGGCTTCGGGGGTCAGGGTCGGGGCCCCTTGGCCCCCGTGGCCATATTTGTTGCACAGAGCTGCATAGCATCCTGGGCAGGTGCATCCTGGG
>SJXQ01004954.1:114066-126292 GCA_006408695.1 Aepyceros melampus | reverse complement strand
AGGTCCGGAGCTCCTTTTGGAAGCTGGGCTGAGCTGGGCCCTGCCCTGGGACCCAGGAGGCCGGCTCCAACCCCTTTGGCGGTTTTATTAATATAAAATGGACTCATGCCCATCAGAGCCTTTTCTCCACTGATCTGCGCTGTTTTGACAGAGAAAACATGGTCTTTCTTGGCTGGCAGGCTCCAGTGGTTGGACACTGTTTTATTTGCGTGCTCTGGCTTCCCCCATTCTGCCAGAGCCTAACCCAGCCCAGTTTCCACCAAGCCCTGGGCAACCTGTAAACCAAAAACACTAAGGAGATTAAAAAAAAAAAAAATCTCACAACAATAGTGGCCAACCCTTAGCTAGAGTTATGGGATGCTAAGCAAGCCCTTTCTGTATTTTATTTCATTCAATCCTCCAAGGTGGGACTTATCCACCCATTTATCAGATGGGAAAATGGAGGCATGCAGCCCGGACGTGACTTGGTTGGAGCGGAGAGAATTTTTTGTGAGATGAGGCCAGCCCAGCCAGCAACCTGCCTGGGGAAGCTGAGGCGTGCCCCCTGGGCTCCTCCATCTCCAGGTCCTCTCAGCTAGATTATGAGGTGGTCTGTCTCTGGGGGTCCTGACTTCCTAACTAGCCTGAAGGCATCCCAAGGACAGGGGCTTACTTCCCTCCTGAGCTTTGCATGGGCCAGGGCACACAGTACGGACTTCAAGTGTGCCTGATGGGCTGGGCTGACTGGGCTTGCCTTGGGCTCCACTAAGTGGCCCTCATGCACCGCGGCCATGGTCAGACCTCAGGAAGGGAGGGGGCAGTGATGCTGGAGCCTGGAGAAGGGCCAGGCCTCCCCACCCCAGTCTTCCTGCCACATGCCTGGGCCGTGGCTGTCCCATGGCGGCTGCGGGGTAGTGTCCCCCTTCTGCCAGACAGGGCCATCTATCTAATCAACTTAGTGATCAAGATTGACATGCAGGACAGCTTGGGGCCTGAGTCATCGGCGCTCCGGGGCCCCGTTCTGCAAGGTTTGAAGGTGGACGGTGGCCCCTCCCTTCTTGCTCCTTGTGCTCTCCCTGGAGTTGGCTGTGGGTGCTCCGGGGTCAGGGAGCCACAATGAAGCAGTATAAGCTGGTGAAGAGAGAGACCTTGTTCACATCCCAGTGCTGGCTGTTTCTGCCCAGCCTGGCACTCCTGGCCTCCCTGTAAAATGCAGGTGGCAAAAGTCTGTGGTGTGTGCAGAGAAAGAAATGTAATGAGGTGTAAAAGCACTGAGTCAGGAAGCAAGGTCAGGGCCATCTCAGCTCGACTCGTGTGGGGCGAGCCTGGAGGCCCCACAGGCTGGCTGTCCAGGGGTGGGACGCAGAGCAGAGGGGCTGGACTCCCGAGTTAATCGTTACAACCAGGTCCAGAGTCTGCCCTCCTGGAAGGTGGGGGAGAGGGTGTGGGATGCCAACCAGGTGGGGCAAAGGGAGGGGCCCTCACTCGGGGCCTGCCCCGCCCCCAGACCCGCCTGCCCCCTTATCAGGAGCTGGGCAGGGCCTCCCCTGACCCTGACGGGGGGACCGCACACTCCAGCACCCTGGCTACTGGCTCCTCTGCACGATGGGGACCTTAGGGATCCTGCTTCTGCTCATGGGTCTGCTCCTGTCACCAGCTGAGGCCCAAAAGGGTAAGGCTCTGACCTCTGGTTTGGGGGGTGGGAGGAGGGGTTGGGGGATGGGCTCAGACATGGGCTCACCCCCTCCCCACTTGATGAGAAACCAAGGACCCTGAGAAAAGAGGGGACAGGCAGAAGAGAAAGGAGGCCCCTCCCCAACTCCCCCACTTCCTCGGGGCTTCCCACTCCATCTCTGAGCACCCCCATCTCTGAGGCACTTCCCTGCAGTCCGGTATTGAGGACTGTGCTCTCTCACTGCCCGAGGCCAGGGTTCAACCCCTGGTCGGCAGACTAAGAGCCCACAAGCTGTGGTGTTGCAAAAACAAGTAAACAAATTAAAAGGACTTCCTGGCAATCCAGGGGTTAGACTGCACACTTCCACTGCCCGGGGCACGGGTTCCATCCTGGTTGGGGAACTAGGTCGCACACGCTAATGTCTGAGCATCTCCTGCACTCTTCTTTCCCTGTCCTCTGGGGGTGGGGGCACCTTTCCCTGGTGCTTCCCTGGTGGCTCAGATGGTAAGGAATCCACCTGCAATGCAGGGAGACCTGGGATTGACCCCTGGATTGGGAAGATCCCCTGGAGGAGGGCATGCCAACTCACTCCAGTATTCTTGCCACAGACAGAGAGGAGCCTGGCAGGCTACAGTCCATGGGGTTGCACAGAGTCGGGCACAACTGAGGGACTAACACTCCACTTTCCACCCTTCCCATTTCTAAGTCCCCACTCCCCCCGCCTTCCCATAGAGCGCCGTCTGAAGCCCTGGCTGGTGGGCCTGGCTGCGGTCGTGGGGTTCCTGTTCATTGTCTTCGTTCTCGTGTTGGCCAACCGCCTCTGGTGCTCCAAAGCAAGGTGGGGGCCCCATTCCTCACCCCTTCCCCTCCCACTCCCAAAGTGCTGGGCACCTCCTCCCACTTCATGACCCTCTCTGGTCCTTTTCCTTGTCTCCCCATTTCCCTGCTTCCCTTGCACCCACAGCCCAGGACAGTCATGCAGTTCCCCCCGCTGGCTCTTGTTTCCTGGAGTTCCTTCAATCTGGGGGAGACTGAGGCTGCCTCCACTTCCTGCCCTTTATCCATCCCCACCCCTCCAACTCCCATCTCTTCTGCAGAGCTGAGGATGAAGAGAGGCCCTCATTCAGGATGAATCCCAACCCATATGAGGAAGTGGATCTGAGGTACCACTGTGTGAGCACGTGCGTGTGTATGGTCAGCGGGTCTGTATGAGGCCCCTCTCAGGGACAGGAGGGGTGGGTGTGCACTGATGACCTCTTCCTGTCCTTGAACACCTCAAACACACTCTGGCCCCAGGGCCTTAACACCTACTGTTTGTTCTGATTTGTACATCTTTGCCCATATATTCTGGCTGGCTCTGTCTCCTCCAGTCCCGCTCAAATGGTTCCTCCCCACAGAAGCCCCACCTAACGGACAGCCTTCCTGATGCTCTCTCTGACACAGCCCTGCTTCTTTCTTTGTACATATTGCCAGCTGAAATTATCTAAGTCATTGATCGGTTTCTGAACAGAACTTAGCTTTGGTCCAGGCTGTGTCCCCAGGGCCCTGTCCAGGGCCTGGCATGCGGTAGGCACTTACTATATGCCTGTTGAACAGGATGGCGGTGTGGGATAGTGCAGGGACTGTGTGCAAGCGCGTGATTTGGTGTGGGTGACTCTCCTGGATTCAGGGTCTCCCATGATCCTGTTTCCAGATGTGACTCTGATGAGAACTCAGGGCTGGAGGCTCTTATGGAGCAAGCACCCCAACTTGGGCAAAGGTTTGGGGACAGGAGTAGGAGCCAGGAGCTGGGAGGAGACTATCCTTGCTGGAAGATTCTCAGCTGAGCCCAAGATGCCTGAGGGAGGGGTCTGGGCTGGACTATGCTTTGTTTAGACCCAGCTCAGCCACAGTAAAATGTGATTCCTGCTCTCAGGATGTGCTGGAGGCTCCAGGTCCAATAAGGGCTCCTAATTCATAGTTTGCTCCCTGACAGGTTCATTCCTTCGCCATCCATCCGTTTACATTCCCACCCACAAATCCTCCCATCCATTCTCCCATCCATTCACCTATCCATCTATCCATCCACTCATCAATCCATCCATTCTTCCAATGAACAACTGAACCTTAGTTCTGCCTTTGTGAAATGGAAATCACAAGGCTGCCTTGTAGGGGCTGTTTTGAAGATGCAGCAAAGACTTTTTGTAAAGCGTTGGCATAGGTAAAGGCCTGGCACAGGTGAGGGTCTGTTAAATGGGAATGACTCTGGTTTGTTACCAAGGTTTGGGGTCTTTGTGTCCCTACAGAAAAGAAGACAAGAAGGGGAAGGAAGAGAAGGAGGAAAAGGCCGAGGAGAAAAAAGCTGGGAAGGGGAAAAAGGCCAAGGAGAAAGGAAAGAGAAACTTCGGGCTGGAGCTGAGGAAAGTGAGGAGCGCAGGGACTACGAGAAAGTCAAGAACACGGCCATGTGAAGCTTCAGTCACCTCCTCCAAGCAGCCCGCCAGAGATGCCCCTTCCATACCCTAGAAGCAATAAACTGAACCTGAAGCCACTGCGGTGACTCCATCTGAGGTTGAGTGTACAGCGCCCTGAATGAAGAGGCTTGGAACCCTACCCACCCCCCACCAAGGAGGGCTCTTCGTGTGTTACGCAGTCTGTATTGTTAGGATTTGTTCTGTCTAGTGATTCTTCTTGCACTCGGAGACCATCCCTGGTCCCCGAGAGACCCGCAGCCCCCACAATCTCACCGCTCCACCCCTTCTCCCCACTGCCTGACATCTATTGGCCAAAACCTCCTCCCTCCTGTTCAGCTTCAGGACCAGCATAGGCCAGGGACTGCTTCTTGGGGGAGAGCCTTTCAGAAGGGCTTCCATTGTCCCCAGGGACTCAGTTTCCCCAGGAGGAGACAGCTTTGGGGGCTGGGAGCAACTCCCGGGCAGCTGTGGGAGACCAAACTCCGCTGTGCCCAGGCGCTGGGCAGATCAGACGCTTCCCCTGCAGTCTTGATCCTGCCGTCCTGAACCCTGAACTTTGAGCCCAAGTGCTGTCTCCTGGGAAACCTTGCTCCCCCTACCCCCGGCTTTTTGGCTCATGTGATTCCATTCCCAGAAACTGGGTCTTGATGGGTGGGGTGCCTCTGGGTGCACCATCTTGGGAGGGGACAAACCTCCCCTGCTCTCATTTTCTTCAGGCCCTGGACCTTGCCCTGGATGTTAACCATTCCCTAATGAGAACTTTGATAAAGGCTGGTGTTTATCATTTTATTTATTTATTGGCTGTGCTGGGTCTCCGTTGCTGCGTAGGTTTTTCTCTAGTTGTGGCCAGCGGGGGCTACTCTCTTGTGCAGGCTTCTCGTCGCGTTGGCTTCTCTTGTTGCGGAGCAGGCTTCAGTAGTTCCATTAGGGCTCCCTTGTGGAGCCAGTAGCTGGGGCGGTAGCCCGAAGGCGGGGAGCTTCTGAGACTATCCCAGGATCGGCCACCAGGGGGCAGAAAAGTCGTAAATAAAAATATATAATAATCTTCCTAAAAGATGCTTCCACTGAACGCCTAGCATCCTTATGGTCTCAGTCTCTGTCGGTTTGCAATTCGTCCCATTTTCCAGCTGAAAATACTGAGACTTAGAAAGAAGGATGCCACCAGCCCAGGTCTCCCTGGCCGTTGTTGGCAGCGCTGGGATGGAAGCCTAGGCTGCCCACGGGACGGGCACATGCAGGGGCTGGCTAAGGTCAGATTTGGAGGTTCATGTCCTAGGACGGGAGAGGGTTAGGGTAGAGAGTGTTCCTAGCTGGGAGAACTGTGTTCCTGTGGGATGCTGTGTGGCCCCAAGGAAGTGGCCTAACTTCTCTGAGCCTCAAGTTGGCTCCACTTTTGCAATGTGAGGACAAGAGTTCTGACCACCAGAGTGTGAGACTTGATGGAGGTGCTCGGACTTCAGAGCCAGTGCAATGCCTGGTGGTCAGGAAATGAGTTTCCCACCCTTCTCGAGCCGCCCCTGGCTCTGCCCGGAATTCAGGGAGGGGACTCCACCCCCTACTTCCTGGGGCCCCGGCCACACCCTGCCCTGGGGTGTGCTGGGCAGGCCACTTCCTTCTCCCGCTGGGGCTACAACCCCAGAATCTGCTGGATAGGGGCGAGGACAGAGGGCGCAGGATGCGTAGATTCTGGAAGACCCCCGGTCAACTCTCTCTTCTCGCAGCTCTGGTCCCAAGGCTGGTGCAGGCCCAACCCCGTAAGGCCTTGGGAGGGAGTTGGGGTGGGGTAGGGAAGACAGTCCCAACCTGGCGGCCCCGACGCTGACCCAGCCCTGCTCCCGCCCGCAGTGGCTCAGCGGAAGTCGTGGCTGGTGGGGCTGGGGGCTGCTCTGGCCTTCCTCTTCCTCATCTTTGTCCTCACCTTGATATTTGCCGTCTGGTGCCGAGAGTCCCAGGACAGGTGGGTTCGCATCCTCTGAGCCCCTCCCCACGCTTGCTCTTTAGCATCTCAGCTCCGCCCCTCTCTGAGTCCCACCCCTCTAAGCTCCTCCTCGTGCCGAGCGTCTCCCTTACTAGCCCCCTTTTCTAGGAGACCCGCTCTTCTAAGCCCCGGCCCTCGCCAGCCCCTCTCCTCTAAGCTCCTCCCCTACCGAGCCCCTCCCCTCTCTGAGTCCTGCCCCTCTAAGACCCTCCTCGCGCCAAACCCCTCCCCTCTATGAGCCCCTTCCCTCTCCGAGCATACTCCAAGACTGGGCAGGACCAGCGGGATAATTCTCTGATTCTGAGAGGCCCCCAGGGGCACCTCACAGGACCTCACTGACTTCGCTCCTGACTACCTACCTGCAAAACGAGGGTGGCTTCCTCACAGAGATCCCCCATCCCTAGGATGTGTTTCAATAGGGGGGTCTATAAAGTATCACCCCCATGCCAACACCACTCATTTATCCATCCACCTGTCCATCATCCATCATCCCCCCTGACCTGTCTCCCACCTTTTTTCTCTCCTTCCCTCCCTCCATCATCCACCCCTCTTATCTGTCCATCCATCCATCCACCCACCTTCCCATCACCCATCCATGAGTCCATTCGTTCATCTATCCACACACTCATTAATCCATCCACCCATTCGTCGGTCAAGCCCTTCATCTTTCTGCCGGTCCACTCACCCACAGTTCTGAAACCTAGGAAGCCAAAGAGGCCAGAAATTAAGAGCTCAGTTTTGGCTCATACAGTTCGAGCTCCTGAACTTCCTTCCTGTTCTAAGGGGGCCAGTGTCTTAAGCTGCCTGAGTCTCATCCACTTCTATGTCATGGGAACAGTAAGGGTGCCTGCAGGACTCAGAGCTTCTGGGAGAATTGTCAGAGGCCTGGAGCACTGTCTGTCCTTATTAACTCGGATTATCTGGGCTCTTCTGGTCTCCACAGCAGTGAAGAGAAGGAAGAGGAGACTGTGAGAAAGGAGACTGGAGAGGACAACCGGGGGCTGGAACTGGAGGAGACAGAGGGGCCTCTGACCATGAAGCAATGGCAAGTTCCTCCACATGAAGTCTTCCCACTCATCTCCTCCAGGCAGTCCTCCAGGGATGCCCCAATGCCTTCTCCACACCCTATCAGCAAAAGACCTGGTCCTGGGGCAAGATGACTCTCTGGGATTCAGAGGTCTCAGTACCCGCTCCAAATCCCTCTCAGAGGCCTCTCTGTATGTTACCTGGTGGTCCCATACCCCTTCCCAAGCTTGGTCTCCACCTGATCCTTCTTGAGCTTGGAGGGTGTCCCTGGAGAAGGAGCCGCCCACATCCCCCCAAGAACCACCCCCCACAATGTCTCATGTCTCTTTACCCAGTCCATCGCAGGCATCTTTTTACCCAGCACCTGTTTTCCCACCTCCAATTTCTGTCAGGTTTTGATTTCATCAGAGAAGGCAGGTCCTCCTGTTGCCCAGGTGTAAGCTCTTCTAAGAGCTTTCTTTGAGTCCCAGTCCCTCTCCTGCCTGCTGTTCGCTGTCCCTGGCTCAGCGCGCAGGGCCGTTTTCCGGGGAGATGAGGGCTTCTCCTACCCTGTGCTGAGTTTCAGCACTCTGTCCTGTACGCTAACACTCCCAGGGGGTGGGGTGAGGGTGCAGGGCTGGGAGTAGGGGGGCGACAGAGGATCATTACCCCCTCTTCCTGTCCTGCACTCCTGGTGGGGAGACTCCATAGAGAAGGAGAAGGAGCTGGAGTCCTCACTTCTTCGCTGTGTATCCCGGAGCAAGTAACTTAACCTCTCTGTGCCCAAGAGTCTAGTTCTGTAAAAGGAAAGAATAAATCCTTCTTAAGTTGTCATGAGGAACTGAATGAAATACTGTCTACAGAACTCCGGAGCGCAGGACCCAGCACCCTAAAGGCATCTAACAAGTATCAGCTTTCTGTATGCTGAAATGGTGAGGATGGGGGTGGGGGCAAATGAACCTGCCGCCTCAGACTTGGGGGATCCTGAAGGTCAGAGGGTGTGTTTTCAGACGACAGTTCTGGGAGCGTAGTTTTAGTCCTCCAGTTTCTCCGGGCGAGACCCGGGGCTTCCGCGTGGGTGGCCGTGCGGAGGGTGGGGCAGGAAGGGAGAAGGGAGGGGCTCTCTGGGCTCCTCCCTTTCCGCAGGGGCGGGACTTCCCTACTAGGAGGCGTCTGGGGGTATTTCGGGGGAGTTTTTTGGTTGTCGCAAGCCTTCCCGTTTTATGGCATTTAGTGGGGAGTCAGTGCTGGGATAGCCCTTTCAAAGCCCCCAAATTGTTTCACCTCAGGGGCCAATGGATGAAGACGACTCGGCTTTCCTTGAGATTAAAGGCCAGACTGAGTCCCCCCAACCCCGGCTGAACCTCGACCCTGGGATGAACCTCCAGCCTCCGGCTGAACCCTCCATCCCAGCTGAACCCCCGCCAAGTTGAGCCTCACCCGAGATGAGAGCCCCATCCTGCAAAAGAAGCTCCTTCTAGATCCCCTCTTCCCTTCTTGCCGCACCCCCTTCCTCCCAAGCGGGACTGTGGGGTTGGGGGTCAGCTGACTCCTCCACCCAGGACCTGGTTCCTGGATCCAGGTCCTAGGTCTGACCACAAGGGGGCGCCAGAACCTCTTCGCTGAGCGCAGAAGCGACCATCCCTTCTGGGAATGCAAAAGGGGCAAGGGAAGGGTGTGCGTCCACCCGGGGGTCCTGGGATCCCTCATCCCTGGCTCACGATTGTTTATTCTGCGCCTGTTACCCGGCGGCGGCGGGGTGGGCTGCGTTCCTAGGTGTCCGCGTCGGCCCATCCTACCTGAGTCCCTCTCCCCTCATCTTGCCGTCTTTCTGTGCCTCAGTTTCCCCATCAGTGAAAAGAGATAGAAATGTCCCTCCCCAGAGTGCGAGGTGGCGTGTGGGTAAGATAGAAGGAGCCTGGGCAGCGGGGGAGCTTTGACTGCATGTCTTGGGGTCTCTGGGGGACTGCTAGGGGGTAGGATGGAGGACTGCCTCCCCCCAAGAAGGGGGAGTGGCTGCCCCTCACAGGCATGACAAGCTTCTCTGATGGCTCAGATGGTAAAGAATCCCACGCAATGCGGGAGACAAGGTTCAATCCCTGGGTCAGGAAGATCCCCTGGAGAAGAAAATGGCTTACCCACTCCATTATTCTTGCCTGGAGAATCCCATGGACAGAGGAGCCTGGTGGGCTACAGTCCTTGGGGTTGCAGAGTCGGACACAACTGAGCAACTTTGATAGGCATACTACTTCCCTACCGCCGCCCTGCTGTGGCTTTGGGGAGAGCTGGACATGAACGGTTCTGAGTGGTCAGGGCTGGGGTTGGAAAGACAGGGATGCTGGGGTGCTGGGAGGGCAAGCATGGGCTCCACCTAGGCAGGTGGGTAGGGCCTCCTGGAGGTGAGGGTAGAGGAACCAAGCCAAGCCCCGTACCCTCCTCTGCCCACAGCCCTCCAGGGCTCCCGCCTCCCTGGGGTTAAAGTCCCAAGTCCTCCTGTGACCCACAAACCCCTAAACAACCTGCCTTGTCTCCTCCCTGCCCTCCCCTCCTCCTTCTCTCCCCCTCCCTCATTCCGCTCAAGCCACACAGGCCTCCTCACTGTTCCCCAACATACCAGGCACAGTCCTGCCCCCGGGCCTTTGCACAATGTATGCCTTCTGCCTGGAAAACTCTTGTCAGATTTTCAGGGGGCTGTTTATTCTCTCCATTCAAACTTCTGTTGAAAGGTTACTTCCGCACATGCGGCCAACTCTCCTATCCCATACTCTGCTCTATTTGTCTCCCTGGCATTTATCTCCTCTGACGATACATTTATTTTTATTGTTTATTTTCTGTTTTCCCAACTTTGACCTGTGCCACGAAGGCAGATCATTTAGGGCATTTTGTTCTCCACCGTGTCCCAAGGGCTAGGTACCCAGAAGATACTCAGGGAATCTTTGGTGAATGAATGGGGTTTAAGGCAATCAGTA
Organism: Aepyceros melampus; assembly: GCA_006408695.1. NCBI lineage: Eukaryota > Metazoa > Chordata > Mammalia > Artiodactyla > Bovidae > Aepyceros > Aepyceros melampus. Next base: position 116,233 of record SJXQ01004954.1, on the reverse strand, counting down.
CATTTATAGAACACTGACTGTGTGCCAGGCTTTGTCCCTGGAGCCAGGCAGGAGGTGGAATTACCTGAGCTGGCACAGAGCAGGTGCTCCATAGATGCCCATGGAACTTACTGATCAAAGGCGTGAGGAATTCCAAGACTGGTTTTCTGAGGCTACCTCCCCCTCCAGCCTCTTCCCTGCACTTTGACAAGAACCTGGAACAGCCTGAACGCAACACAGAAAGGAGGACCCAAGACAGCTAGAAAGAGTCGAAGCATAGCTTGTTTAATTTTTATACATTTTTTCTTTTTTCTTTTTTTTTTTTGCCTTTTATTGAATCTTTTATGGAACCCCCTTTTCATTTTTTTTTCATTTTTTTTTGCATAGGGAAACAAACAAACAAAATAATAACAGCCAGAGTCACTTTCTGTAAATGGTACTTAGGTAGGTGCGTCCGCGGAAACTGAAACGACTGCGTAATATACAAGGTTATGAACGGAGTATGATGTTGGGGCACGGGACAGGGGAGCAGGCAAGGAGAAGGCTGGGCCTGGGTCTGCCTGGATGTCCGGCTCCTTGTCCCCCATCCCTGCCTTGGGGAGGAGATGAGGAGGGAGGAGATGGGCAGTGGGCTGGCCTGGCACCAACCTTCTCCTGAAATAGGTTCATGAGCATGGTGTGTGTGTGTGTGTGTGTGTGTTTGTGTGAGAGAGAGAGAGAGAGAGAGAGAGAGAGAGAGAGAGAGAGATCCGGTATGTGTGGCAAGCAGAAAGCAAGAGACAGAGTAAACTATCCTGGTAATATTGGTAAAATACAAAATGGGGGAAAAAACTCAAAAAATATCTCCGAGGTGACAGGAAATGAAACAGCAACACCACCAAAAAATGTGAGAGAAAAAAAGAGAGAAAGAAAGAAAATTCAGAGAGAAAACGAGTTTCCCTCCTTTCTCCCTGTTGCCTCCCCTCAACATGTGTTCTGTCCCTCAGACACCCTGCTGTCTCGCCCTCCCACCCCCCATGTGTGGCCCTGGCAAGGGGGAGAGGGTGAGAAGTTGGGGGTAGGGGCCAGGACCCCTGGACTGGAAAGGGCTTTGGTTTCAGGGGGCCTGGCTTGGATCCAAGATGGGAGGCTGGGGTGCTGATGCACTTAGGGAGTGAGCTTTGAGGTCACGACCGGAGCAGGGCTGGGTAGCTCCTGGCCCCTTTCCAGTGGGTCTCCTTCTAGCCAGGTGGTGTGGAGGGCGGGAGTTTGGGGGGGATTGGGTCTTCCTCTCCTGGAGCCCATATTCCTGTTGGATCCCGCCTCCTCTTTCCTGAGGCCTGAGGGACCCCCTGGGGGTTGGGAAGGAGGACCTCAAAGCTACACCAGCAGACGTGTGAGGCACTGCTTGGGAAGTCTGTTTTGGTATCGCTGGCAACAAGTCCTGCTGGGATTGCTTTGGGTCTCCTTGCTTCGCCTGGGGAACGGGGTGGGGTGGGGGTGGGCCTCTGGGGCCAGCTCGGACCCCACACACTCTGAAATGCTTAGGGACAGATCGATGGGGATGGGGAAGGTGGTGTCGGTTTGGAGATGCGGCTCTCAGGGCGTGTCCGAAGGGGCAGAAAGATGGAAGGCTGCAGGAGATGTGGGACCTGAGGCTGTGTCTCTGGAACCTCTCTCCCATCACCCTCCCTAACCCACCCTGCCCCCGCCCCGCACACAAAAAGTCAAAATCAGGGATCTCAGAGAGAGAGAGAGAGAGAGAGAGAGAGAGAGAGAGACTCCAGGCCAAAATAAAAAGTAGCCACTGTATAATCTGTATTATGAGAAAAAAATTCCAAAATTATACATATATATATATATAAGGTATAGTATAGCCCTACACTGGAGGTCAAAGTACCATCAGAGAAGCCAGAGGGAGTGGGTGGCTGGGGTCCCGTCTCTCACAGAGGGCTGGATGGCTGCTCCTGGGCCTGGGATCCTGCCTCACTGGTAGCTGTCCAGCCAAATCTGTTTGCTCCTGGAATGCTGCTATTTCCGGGGACAGAGGGAAAGTTCCGGAGCTGGGGGTGTCGGGGGGGTGCTGAGGCTGAAACTGCTGCTTGGGGAGCTGCAGCAGGGCCCCCTCCCCGCAGCCTCCCTTGGGGTTCCCTTCCAGTCTGATTGTCTAGCTCAGGGTGGGAATCTGGGCTCATAACCCGGCCAGAAC
>SJXQ01004954.1:87814-102299 GCA_006408695.1 Aepyceros melampus | reverse complement strand
CCTGGCCGGGACGAGTTTGGTGGGTGCCCGGGGCTCGCCTGGCCCCGCGGGCCTCCAGCATCCTGGGATGGCCATATCATCGCTGCCTCCTCAAGCCACTTCGTGCCCACTTTCTCCTAAACAGGATCAGCACCACCAGACCACACGGGCGGCCTGGACACGTCTCCCGCGTTTGCCACGAGTACCCCTTCATCCATCACCTTGCCCACGGTCCCCAGGTCCAAAAGCCTCCAGACATCAAAGCTTTGGTGGACATATGGCCAAAGCCAGCCTGAGCTCAGCGGTAATCGTGTCTGATTTCGGGGTCGTCCACTCAGACATCTGAAACAGACTTAAGCTCCCACTGGTCTGACTCCAGGGGCTGCGGATCCAGGTGTTTGCAAACCAGAAGCTGCCCAGTCGGAGGAAGGGCCGCCTGACACTCATAAACGATGCCCTGGGGTCCCCGGGGTGGTCACGCCGCCCCACACTCACCGGTCCAGGCTGCTGACTGGCCGGGTCACAGGCCAGTGAGACGAGATCTTTGAGCGGGTCCTGGGGGTTGAGGTGAGGCGGGTAGCGGATGGCCGTGTGCGGGAAGTAGGTAGAGGCCGTCTGGGGCAGGATGGAGGTGGTGGGGAAGTGCAGGGCTGAGGACGGGTGAGGGCTTCGGGCGATCCCTGTAGAGATTGGGGAGTGGGCAGTGGTCATCGGGGGCTCCCACTGGGTTGCCCTGTCTCAGAGTCACTGTGTTTTATGCAAGTGGGTTATGCCTACATCTCCACCATGAGCCCATGGGGGCCTGGAATCACCCCTTTTACAATTTTTATTCATTTTTTAAAATTTACTATTGTTATTTTGCCAGTTGCGTAGCTAATGGGATCTTAGTTCCCTAAGGATTGAGCCTAGGCCTCGGCAGTGAAAGTGTGGAGTCCTAACCACTGGACCACCAGGAAATTCCACCATCCCTTTTGTTGAACAGAGGATGACTGTGACTCTCAGAGGGACTGTCCCCTGTTCTAGCCACACAACAGGCAGGTGGCAGACCCGGGGGTCTGAGCCCACACTGACTGGCCTCACAGCCCGCACCTTGACCTAGGGCTCAGCTAGCTCTTTCCATAAATGGAAGGTGGGCCAATTTTTTTAAAAATTGAGATACCATTTGCACACTATAAAATACACCCTCTTAAAGTGTACATTCACTTTCTTTTTTAGCACATTCACAGAGCTGTGCAACCATCACTATAATCTCTTTTAGAATATTCTCATATCCACCAAAAGAAGCCCTGTTCCCATTAGCAACACTCTTATTCCCTCCCCAGCCCCTGACAACCAGGAACCCACTCCCTGTGTCTGCGGATCTGCCTGCTCTGCACATCTCCCATCAGTGGAGTCACACCCTGTGTGTCCTTCTGTGTCTGCCTCTCTCACTGAGCATTGTGTCCTCAGGGTCCATCCACGTGGTAGTGAGTGTCAGGGTCTCACCCCTTTTCATTGCTCAGTAATAGTCCAGTGTGGCATTTGCTTTGTTTTTTCTCTTGTTCTAAATAATTCAGTGACACTTTTAATTCCAGAACATCTTCTTTCCCCACAAAAGAAGCCCTGTGTCTATTAGTGGTCACTCCCCTTTCTTCTCTCTCTCTCTGGCCAGACAGTAAATCTTTTTGGCTTTCCAGGCCATAGGATTTCTGCTACTCAACTCTGCCCTTGTCACCTGAAAGCTGCCACAGATGATGTGTGCATGGATGGGTGTGGCCCTGTGCCAATAAAACTTTATTTACAAGAACAGGTGGCAGTTGGGGGTCCTGCTCTGCTGGGTCCCTGTCTAAATTGCTGTGCTATCTTGACTTTTGCCTCTGTCCTGTATACATACCTGCCTTTGTATGCACTAAATCATTATTATCACAACCAAGGGACAACAGATGACATTCAGGTTCCTGTTTAACTCATTCTGATTTAACTCTGGTTCTATGGACAGCCTTGGGTGGGGGACATTTAGGAGCCCTGATGGACGGGTGACTGGCTTAGCTCAAGTCCTGTGGTGGCTAGAGTGTCTGTGCTGCTGTGAGTGTGATGCTGCCCATGTGGGTGGCCAGGAGCACCCATATTCCTGTGTGGCCTGTGTGTGGCCTTTTTATTAAACTTAAAAAAATTTTTTTTAATCTTTTTGCCACACCAAGCAGCATGTGGGATTTTAGTTCCCCAATCAGGGATCAACACATGCCCCCTGCAGTGGAAGCAGAGTCTTAACCACTGGGCAACCAGGGAGGTCGTGTGTGACACACTGTGTCTGTCCTGGGTGTCTGCCTCTTTTTGTGGTGGTCCAACCCTGGGATCTGTCCATGGGTCACTTGAGTATGGCATACGGGGAGCAGGTTGAGAGGTGAGCCCCCGGCTGCACCTCTTGGTACAAAAGGGGAAATTGAGGCCTCCAAAGAGTCAGGCCTGGGTGCTCTCTGCCACAGCACCTGCAGGCTTTCTTGCCTGGATGAGAGGCTACAGCAATAGGACTTGTGGTCAGACAACTGGTGGGACTTCCCTGGCTGCAAGGGGCCTGTTGAAAGGGCCCAGCCACCCCTCCACTGCTGGGGCCCGCAGTGCTCACCACTGTGCACGGCGATGACGGGCCGGTGGTGCTGGGTGAAGCTGGAGAGGCGAGGTGAGTCCTGGGGAGATGGGCTGTTGAAAGGAGACTTGTCCATCTCTGTTTTCTTCACTGGGGATGAGATGCCTGCAAGGAGAGCCAGATAGTCAAGGGCCTGCAGGCAGAGTCTCTCCACTCCTAGGACCCTTGGGCCTCCCCGTCCTTCCACCAGCCACTCGTGGGCGAGAGGCTGCGAGCCCATTGCAGAGAGGGCAAACTGAGGTCCAGAGCGGGGCAGGGGCCACCCAAGGTCATGTGGGCCATGGGATGAGGGGCCTAATGCACCATGGGCCTCTGGATGACAAAGCCTGGCCCGCATCTTCTCTTCTTCCAGACGTGGGTCAGCTCAGGGCTGTCCTCATCCCCTAGGGGACGCCAGAGCCCTGGGGAAAGCAGCAGGGTGGGCAGAAGGGAAGGTCTGGCCCAAAGTCCAAGTGGCTCTATGCTTGTGCCCCCGGCATCCTTCCTGGGGGTGCAGAACCTTCCCTCTGGGGTCATCATAACTATTAAATGAGATACGACAGGTAAAGTCGTCAGACCAGGATCCAGCACAAACCCATGCGCTGGAATCACCTGCTTCCATTCCTCTGCAGATAGGGGTCTCACTACCTACCCTGAATGCCCTGGGGGAACCCAGAAGGTCTCCAGCTCAGCCTCAGTGAATGAAAGAATGGTATAAAGTAAGTGGGCCCTGTTTCTGTGGTCTCCTGCCCGTGGTTCTGTGAGCTGACACCTGCATGTGGCCCTAGCGCTGTCCCATCTGGGACACCTGATGCACCCTCTTCCCCGAGGCATTTTGTCACAGGGCGCTTCTGGTTGCTGCACTAGCACCGCCGGGGGTGGGGGTGGGGGCGTGAGTCCGATCCAAGTGTCAGGCCCATTAAGGGCATTCAGGCCACCAACTGCGTTTGCCATTACAAAGACCACTGCCCGTGACGGCTCTGGGCGCGCACCCGCTGTGTTTGTCTGTATGGGAGGGGTCGGTGGCATGTCCTGGGATGGGGCTGGTGGTCCAGAGGGACCAGGCAGCCAGGCAGGGGCTTGGGAGCAGGTCTGGGCTTTCCCAGGGACAGGAGGAGCTGGCAGGACCCAGGGCGAGGTGTGTGTGTCCCTGCAGCCATGGAGGGTGTGTGTGTGCACGCGTGCATGTGTGCATGCACAGCAGGCACCCGGCTGGCGCATGGCTGTGGCGAGAACGAGGTTAGGGCTGTCAGACGCTCACTTAGGATCTCCTACAACAGCCTGTCCTGCATGGAAATAGCCCGGCCCGGACCCACCCCCAGCTGACCTCCGCAGGCCTTTCTAGAGCTTCCAGAGCTTGAAGGAGCCAGGGCATGGAGTGTGGGCAGGGAAGCCCTGCATTGCAATAAAGAGTCATCCTCGTGTTCCACACACCTCATCTGATGCTCCTGCATCTGAACATTTCTAGTTCGTCCAACAAACACACTGGGAACAGCCCCACGTGCGCAACCGTGGCAGCTAACACGGTGCCCCTAGGTGCCCCATCAAAGTAAGCATCTCTCTACTTAGCAGGTGTGCCCTTGACCACTCCATCCTGATGCAACTGGCCATCTTTGTGTTCAATACACATATCTATACGTCCTCCTTGAGCATCCCTATGCTGCCAGTGGAAGATACACACCTAACTGGAGACAGGTGCCAGTAGGTGCCCTGCTCCCCTCAGCATCTTTCCACTTGCTTGTCTCACATGCCTGTCTGTCCCCCATTTAAGCACACACTCTTCATCTAACAGGTAGGCCTGTACCTCCCCCATCTGAGACCCACAAACTAGCCCTTACCCCTGCCGCCCACCGTGGTGGAGCCTTCTAGTCTCCAGGGCCCACAACACAGCATGGGCAGAGGGTGTGCAGAGTGGATGGGTGGGTAGGCGGAGCACAGTTCTGGTAGCAACCGCCACCACTCAGCGGGCACTTACTATGTGGGTGCTCTCCCCAGCACTGCTGATCTCAGCCAGTCACCCTCTGTGGGACCATCTTGGGCTCTGGGGGTTGTGGAGCAGCCTCCTTGGCCCCACCCACTCAAGGCCAGGAGCCCCCGAGTCATGATGACCGGAGATGCCCCAGACACCACCCAGTGTCCCTGGGGGCAGACATGACCTGGGTGAGGACCCTCTGTGAGACCCTGGGGAGCCACAGAGTGGTGAAGCTGAGACTCAAACCCAGTCTATAACCACAGGCAATGCTCTGCCACCCCCACCTGCCCCACCCCTGGCAAAGTTAAAAAAGGGATGAAGTAACCAACCCCCCTCCCCACAATGGAATAACTGCCTGTGAAGGGCCTATGTCCCTGGCGAAGGGCCACAGAAGCAGCGAGAGCAGAGCACTCTGGGATCCCCTTTGCCAGGCTTGACTGAATAATCGGGGAAGGCTTCAGGGAGGAGGTGGCCACATAAATAGGCACTCTTGGCACTCCTGGCCTGAGCATGGAGGGTACAAAGGCCTGGAAGCTGGTATAGGGGGCCTGAGAGATGTGGCTACAGGGGTCTTGCCTGGGTGGGGGGGGGTCTTGCCTAAGCAGGGGGTCTTGCCTGGACTGGGCGGGGTGGTCTTGTCTTGGAGGGGCTGGATCCCCCCGCCACCCCCTGCAATAGGCCTCCTCTCCTCTAAGGCACTGGAGTGTGGAGGCTGGGGTTGGAGAGTTAGCTGAGCGCTGCCTGCTGCCCATGGAGGCCACAGCGGAGGAAGGGAGAGACTGCTCTAATCAGCTTAACCCTCTTAATGAACAGCTAATTGGGGGCTGTCTAGACAGGAAGCTGGAGGAAGTCAGGAGGAGGAGAAAGAGGAGGAGGCGGTATAAAAAGGGGAGGAGAGGAGGGAAGGAGGAGGAGGACCGGGGAGGAAAAGACAGAATCCATCTCCCCAACAGGCTTGAGCACCAGGGAAGCAGGGACAGGCACACACTAGAGGTTTGTGTGTTTGTGTTTGTGGTGCCCACTGAGATGCCTACAGAAGGAAGCAAGTTTGTCATCATCTGAGGCAACCAATGGGAGCTCCAGGGGGAATGACCCCCTCTGGCATCCCCTTCTGGCTTTGTGATTCCCTATCACACACCAGAAGCTGTTACAGGCTTCCTTCTTGTCCTCCCCTGACACGGCCATGTCATTCTCAGATCCAACCCTAGTGACTCTCTCCATTATTCCCTTCCTTTTAAAATGCTGTTTTTCTTTTTTGAGCATCCTGTATTGAAAGCTGGGCTCTTTATTTCCAGCCTTTCTCTTTTTTTAATCAACAGACTGAAGGCTATAATTTTTCCTCTCAGGACTGCTATGGCTACCCCAGCGCAGGCTGTCTTTCAGCTCTAAATAGTATACACTTTATATGTAAACAATCTCTTCAATTACAGAGTTAATGAGAAGTGCTTTTGAGTTTCCAATCAGGAAATGACAGGGCAGAAGTTCACTGTCTCCCAATATCTACTTTATCCTTTCTTAGTAACAGAACCATTAATTTGAGATGGCACACGATTGCCCCAAGTAAAACTACATTTCCCGGCATCCATCACACAGCCAACTATGGCCTTAGGACTAACTCAGGGGCTCAGAGACAAGCAGAAGAGCTAAGTGAGTCTTCTGAGAATTATGTTTAAAGGGGGAGGACATGCCTATACTTGACCCTTCTTTCCTGATGGCTGGATATGATACATGATAGCCTTTCTCTTTTTTAATCAACAGACTGAAGGCTATAATTTTTCCTCTCAGGACTGCTATGGCTACCCCAGCGCAGGCTGTCTTTCAGCTCTAAATAGTATACACTTTATATGTAAACAATCTCTTCAATTACAGAGTTAATGAGAAGTGCTTTTGAGTTTCCAATCAGGAAATGACAGGGCAGAAGTTCACTGTCTCCCAATATCTACTTTATCCTTTCTTAGTAACAGAACCATTAATTTGAGATGGCACACGATTGCCCCAAGTAAAACTACATTTCCCGGCATCCATCACACAGCCAACTATGGCCTTAGGACTAACTCAGGGGCTCAGAGACAAGCAGAAGAGCTAAGTGAGTCTTCTGAGAATTATGTTTAAAGGGGGAGGACATGCCTATACTTGACCCTTCTTTCCTGATGGCTGGATATGATACATGATGGTTGGAGCTCCAGCAGTTACTCTGGACCACAATGTAGGAATAAAAACCATATTCAGTGTTGCATAATGCAGGAGACTAAAACCCTCACATCACACTTGCCCAGGGCTGCTGACGGCTGGACATCTATAAGAAATGTACTTCCTTTTGAGTTTTCTGTTACCTGCAATCAGACCTAAAGCTTATTGAATGCAGGTCTTTACAGAGACAAACTTGAGAGAGATAGGGAACTCAAAGAGAACCATAGAGACACTGACTCATCAATTAGAGCCTAATAGAGAGAGGTCCCCCCAGCATTAGGTACCTGCTCTGGGAGCCCACAGTGAGGAAGAGGGAGGACCCTTGGAACCTCAGATGTCACAACCAGCTGTGTTACAGACTGATTCAAAGAGACAGGAATTTTATAAGGATGTGAACACCGAGAAACCCTCCTGTTTCCTGGTCACTTATCACATGCCAGATGGTTGCTTTATTCACATTCCATCATGTCCTCCTTCCAACTCTCCAAAAGAATGATCGTTCTCATCTTCCCACTTTGGAGATGAGGCAACTGAGGCTCAGAGAAGTTAAGTCACCTGTCCAAGGGTACACAGCCTACACGTGAGCAAAAGGCAGAGCTGGGATTTGTACCCTTGTTTCTCTGATGCCTGAACTGGCCTTCTTTTTCTTCCTTCCTTCCTTTTCTTTTTACTGAAGAATATTTATGATGATTCAGGTGTACAGTAAAATGATTCAATTTCATATATATATATATATACATATAAGATTCTTTTCCATTTTAGTGAATCTGCCCTTTTAATTGTAATCTTAGATTACTTTTCAAGGATCCTATAGGTATGGCACTTTGTACAGACAGATCTCTGTAAGACATCAGGCTCTACATGAGTAGGGAAGAGGGAAACAGGAGGAGGAGGGAAGAAAATAAATTCTAAAGGTATACTGGGTACTTATTATGTGACAGGCCTGTTTTAGGAACATTAGATGTCATAAATTTACTTAATCCCCACAACAACCCTATGGAGTGGGTAATGTAGGTATTAACACCCCCATTTTACAGATGAAGAAACTGAGGCACAGAGAGGTGGGGGCACCAGGAAGCTGCTAAGGGTTGGGGGACTCAAGAGTCCACCGTTCATAACCACTAGGCTATATAATGGGGTGAACCCTTGATAAGGGAAAAGACATCGAGCAAAACCAAGCTTCTAAAATTGGGGGACAAGAGAATCTCAGGAATGCCAGGGACGTCCTCTCCACAGGCGACTCTGCAAACCACTTCCTTTATGGCTAGCGCTGGCTCACTAGAGAGCGGAATCTTAAGGTGAAAGACTGCCTCTCTCTCTTTTTTTCCCCCTGGCTGCGCCCCGCGGTTTGTGGGATCCAACCAGGGCCCTCTGCAGTGAAAGCGCCAAGTTCTAACCACTGAATCGCTGGGGAATTCCCATAAAGGGATTCTTTAGATGACAACGACGGTGGAGATGGAAACGCCAAAGAAGGGAAGCCTTTGGAGAATGCCCTTGGGGAGACGGTTAGTAAACAAAGAATCCGGAGGAGCCAGCGCTCAACAGAAAAGAGCCGCTATGAAACAGCTGACCCTACAGAACAGGGGCCTCATGAGAAAGACATCTGGAGAGGACCCTATGAAGACAAAGGAGCAACAAGAAAGCCTGCCAGGAAAAGGATGCTATAAGAGAAGAGGGGCTCCTATGGAACTGGAATCACCCATACCGAGATCCCCTGGAGATGGGAATCTTGGTCGGGGGTAGGAACTCCAGAAAGGACCCCCGTGAGTAGGGAACCTATGTATCAAGACCCTCTAGCGGCGACTCTATATTGGAAGGTCTATGGGGAACCCCAAGAAGAAGCACCTTGCTGATCGAATCTGTACGGAGTCAATTCTGTAGAGCAAGAAACTCACAGAGATAGCCTGTTTACAGGCAGAGGGCAAGAAAGCCGGCCAGAGTGGAACCAAAGAGCTCCGGGAATACAAACCCGGAGTTTACGTCCAGCCGAACGCAACCCGCGCGACTACAATCCCCAGGAGGCCCCATGGCTCCAGGCCGACTCCCGACTCTCTGGCGCCCGCGCAGTGCCTGTCGGAATACGTAGTCCCGGCGCGGTAACCCCGACCGGAAAGCCGGCCAGCTCCCGCCGCCAGGCCCACCTCCTTCCATATCCTCCGTCCAGTTGCGGCTGCTACTCGTGGGAGAACTGGGCGAGGTGTAGTAATCACCGCCGGGGCTCGTGTCCACGTCTTCCTCCATCGAGCCAGATTTGTGCCGCTTGCTCCTAAAGGGCGAAGGAGGAAGCCAGCAGGGCGGTTACCACGGAGACGCAGGGGGCCCAGCGGGCGTCGCTACTTCCGGCCCTTGGGGGGGCGGGGCGAGGAGGGTGCTATCGCGAGACGCCACGCGAGCCGCGGACTTGCCCCTGGCCTTCAGATAACACCTGTTACAATCTGCCCGTTACTTGGATGAGACACCTGGGACCAGAGAGAGGGAGGGACTCGGCTGAGGTCCAAGCTATAAAATTAGCAGAGTGGAGACTAAAGCCCTGAAGACCTGGCTCATCTCTTGAGCTGCTGTAATCCCCAGAACAACCCGGTAGGATCATGACCCCATTTTACACACAAGGAAATCGAGGCAAAATAATGTGACTGGCTCACGGTCACATAGCATATCTCAAGCAAGAATCAGTGGCTGTGTTCTCATCGCAAGGGCTGGGCCGGTAGGGCTCTAGGCTGCGGGAGTCTAGTGTGGGGTCCTGGATTTTGAAGGATAAATAAGAGTTTTCCAGGTGGAATGTGGAAACACGGAAACGAATGAACCAGCTGGGGCTGGATGGAATTGGGTGGGTGGGGTTATGGAATGCCCAGAGGTGGGTCCCGGGGGACATACCCGCTGGAGGATGTGCTGGGTAGCGTTCTTCTCATGCCGGTGCTGGCTGGATTTAGGTCATATGCCAGGTGTCCCTGCAGCTCCCCCAGGGAGAAGTTGGGTCCTGTTCCAGTCACCACAGGTGCTGCAGAAGGCGACAGAGAAGAGGGTGAGGGAGGGAACAAGGTCCAGGACTGTGATTTGCCCTGGAGGGGTGAGGAGAGCCCTTTGGGGGCTGGCACTAGTTTGGCTGAAACTGGCCTAAATTCTATATATCAGAAGAACAAGGCCATTGAGAGAGGCCAAGGTCACAATGTGAGGCAGAGACAAAGCCTGAGCCAGAGGCCAAGCTTCCCAGCATTCCGAGGCCAGGCTCTGCTGATCTGGATGGGGAGGGAGATGGTTAGGGTTAAGGTAGGGTGCTGTGCTGTGCTTAGTCACTCAGTTGTGTCTGACTCTTTGCAACCCCATGGACTATAGCCCATGAGGCTCCTCTGTCCATGGGATTCTCCAGGCCAGAATACTGGAGTGGGTTTGTGTTTCCTTCTCCAGGGGATGTTCCCAACCCAGGGATTGAACCCAGGTCTCCCACTTTGCAGGTGGATTCTTTACCATCTGAGACACCAGGGCTCCCTGAGGTTTGGATTTGAAATGGAGGTGTCTGGGGGTGGGGGGTCCCCAGCAGGTCCATAGGCAAGGCAAAAGGACAAGAGGCAAAGCAGATTGGGAGACCCTCTGGGGTCTCCTCCTCATGGAGTGAGGGAGGCCCCCAGAGGGCGATGTTGGGGCGGAATTCGTTTGGCCCCTCCACCTAGCATCTAGAGTCCTTCCTGGGGAAGCGCATGTCAGCCTGACCTTGGACTCTGGAAAGGGCCTGGATACTGCCCTTCCTAGGAACCTTAGTTTAGTGATGGGGTGGCTGGAGAGGATGAAGGGGAGTGGGACAGGGATATGGGTTCCTTCTTCCTCCCTCCCTGAGTCCCTTTCCCCCTGGGAGCCCCCATCCCAAAGCCACTACTTCTTCCTGACAGCTGCCCGCCTCCCCCAGCAGGTCCTAGAACAGGGTGGGCGAGGACACTTACTCCGGGACACTTGGATGAGCTCAGTGACACTGAACACACCGGAGGTGACGAAGCTCTCCTGGAAATCGGTGGTGTCTGGAAAAGAGACGGAGGACAGGGCTCAGCAGGTGTCTGGCTGAGCTGGGTCTGTTCCCCCGACCTTGACACCTCTGGGCTGCCTGACCAGGCACCCCCGTCTACCCCATCCTCCTTGACCACAGGGGGAGGATGGCTGTTTCAACCCCTCCAGGCTGAGAAGGAGTCCTCTGCCCTAACACAGCTGGAGCATATTTTCTATCCTGAGTCTGCTTCGTCCTTCTCAGCGCAGCTGCAGCCAGCCTCCTGTCCTCCAGTCTCTCAGCCTTCCTCCAGGGTCTTTGTGGCATGGCAGGCTGCACACACGACTGGAGGCCAGACCTGGGTTCACATCCCAGCTAGGGTGCCCACTTGGTGTGTGATTCTGGACAAGTCACTTTACCTCTTTGGTCTCAAAAGTGGGGACCATACACCCTGTCAGCTTGGGCGATTGTGAGATATGAATGCTACAACCCAAGAGGGACCAGCTCGGTCCTTTTGCCTCACTTATCGCCCCATGCAACACTGCAGTCTTTTAGCTTTCTGCTGCCAGGCTGGGAGCTCTGTGGCATCCCAAGTTCCTGGACCAGAACCTAGAAGACAGCAGGGCCTCAGAACCATGGGCTGAATGGAGGGTCCACAGGCAGCAGTTAAAATCTCCAGTGTGCCTAGACCAACTCTGCCTAATATTAAAGGCAGTTTCACTGTTCCAGGGGCTGTCTGGACACTTGGACAGCCTCCTCTCCAAGATGGAGTGGTTTAGACCCATTTCATGGATTTGGAAACTGAGGCTGGCCCCAAGAGGGCAAGAGCCCTGACTCACATGGACAGCTGGGAGGGAACAGGCCTGTCCTGCCCAGAGGCCCTCACAGGCAGGACCCACTCTCTCAGCAAGTGCTTCCCTGGCACTTCCTGTGTCTGCCTCCGAGCTAGACACTGGGGAAACTATGGGGAACAAGACTAACAGGGGCCACTGCTATCCAGGACTCACAGTCTGGAGTGGGCAAAAGAAGCTACATAAGAGCAGGAAGTCAAAAACCCCTGTACATAAATGTTCATAGCAGCATGATTTATAGTAGCTGAAATCAGAGAACACCCAAATGTCCATCGTGATGATGGATAGACAGAATGTGGTCCCTCCACACGTGGGAGCATCACTCAGCCATGAAAAGGAGAGAAGCCCTGATGCTTGCCACCACGTGGACAGACCCTGAGAACACAATGCTCAGTGAGAGAAGCAGACACAGAAGGACACACAGGGTGTGATTCCGCTGATGGGAGACAGATCCAGAACAGGCCGATCCACAGACACTGAGAGTGGATGAGTGGTTACCTAAGAAAGCGGAGTGACTAATGAAGATGGGGTTGCTTTGGGAGTAATGAAAATGTTCTGGAACTAGACAGGTGATGTGTGCACAGTTTGGTGAATGTACTTAATACCACCGAATGGTACATTTTAATATGGTTAAAATGATACATTTTATGTGTGTTGTACCACAATTTAAAAAAACTTTAAAGATCATTAAGTCAAATATGAGCTGTGTCAGGGGGTAGCAAGGCAGGCAAGGTCGGGGAGCCTGCTGGGGAGGGGACCTATTTTGCACAACAGGCTCAGAGAAGGCTTCACTGGGAGAGTGACATTCAACCAAGACATTAAGGTAGGGGTGGAAAAGAGAAATGTGAGTTTAAATTTGAGAAGTGCCAAACAGCCCCTGGCACAGAGGATGATCTTAAACTCAATGTTTTGCCACCTGCTTGTGGGCTACAATGTTCCTGGCAGTGGAGGTGGCTTATGCAAAGGCCCTAGGGTTGGAACATAGGGCATTATTTTTTGGAGGCACCACACAGCATGTGGGGATTCCCTGGTAGCTCAGCTGATAAATAATCTGCCTGCAATGCAGGAGATCCCGGTTCGATTCCTGGGTTGGGAAGATCTGCTGGAGAAGTGATAGGCTACCCAGTATTCTTGGGCTTCCTTAGTGGCTCAGCTGGTAAAGAATCCTCCTGCAATGCGGGAGACCTGGGTTCGATCCCTGGGTTGGAATGATGCTCTGGAGAAGAGACTGGATACCCATTCCAGTATTCTGGCCTGTATAGTCCATGGAGTTGCAAAGAGTTGGACACGACTGAGTGACTTTCACTTTCACATAGCGTGCGGAAAATCCCTGACCAGGGATCGAACCCGTGTGCCCTGCAGTGGGAGCATGGAACACTGGACCATCAGGGAAGTCCACGGCCCTGGGGTGGGGACACACTTGGTTAATTGGAGGCTGACAGGGCTGGAGTTGAAGGAGCCAGGAGAGCGGTCAGAATAGAGGTGGCCGCTCTCGGTTTCGAGGCGGTGGTGGGAGCAGTTCTTGTCCAGGCCCCTAGGAGGCAGCACTAGCCGCAGGGAGCGCAGAGCAGCGGCGAGCTCCCCGGCTGTCCGTCACTTAAACCCCCTCCCTGCTTACGAGCTTTGTGTCCACCATTTATTGAGCAATTACTGCCTGCCCAGGCCCATGATGGAAGTCTGGGGACCACAACATTCCCGAGGAGGACAGGGCGGTGGCTCCCAGTGTCCAGGGGAAGTGGCCATGGCCATTTCCTGCTGACCCAGCTGGCCAGCTGCTGTCAGCACGCCCCTCCACCCTCCCCCGACAGGGGTTTCCTGTTTGTGCAGCGCTAGCGCAGCTCTATCTCCAGGGGACTCCCTGGCAGGCGGGGAGGAAGTGACTTCCTCCCCAGACGCTGGAGCTCCCCATGGGACCCGGCCAAACGCCGCAGCCCTCGCCGCCTGCCTCGAACATCTGGCTTGGAAGGAGGCACGTGGGGATCACAGGAGGCCAAGGAGGATTCAGGTCACAGATGGCCAGTGAGATGTGGCCCGGGGGCCTGTGAACCTCCTGGAACCATCCAGCCTCCCTATGACGCACGTTCCATGGGGGATGCCCTCATCCACCGGGTATTTCTTCCCTTCTCCCTTTTCATCTCCCCTCTGTCCTCACTGCTGATGTACTGCCTCTCTAGTCTGCCTTTTCCTCTCTGCTTTATCCCTCCTCTCCTCTCCTTTTTTTTTTTTTCTTTCTATAAATGTTTTTTGAGCATGTGCTGTGTACTGTGTCTTGTTCTAGGTACTGAGGACAGGGCAGTGATCAAGACAAACACCTCTGCCCTTTAGGAGGGGATGTTCCACTAGGTGAGATAAGCAAACACATATGCAGTCACTAAGCAGCTAAGCAAATACATACGCAATCACTAACTTCCTCTAAAGGAACTAAAACAGAGGGCTGGGATTGAGAGTAGCCAGGCAGCTTGAGCTAAGGAGCTCAGAGAAGATCTCTCTGAGAGGGAGGCATTTGAGCTAAGACTTGGGTGATCTGAGAGAGACAAAGCAGTTAGCTGTTCAGATAAAGGGTACAGCCTGTGCAAAGGCCCTGGGACAGGCTGGTGCCTGGCATATTGGAGAAGTGAGGAGGCCCCCTGTGGCTGGAGCAGAGTGAGCAAGGGGCAGAGAAGGAGGAGGTGGGGGACAGAGGGCATGGGGCAGGTTGTACAGGGTCTCCTGGTCTGCAGGAAGGACTTGAGCTTTTACCCTGAGGGCTGTGGGTGGGGGAGGGGCAACATGTGACTCAAGTGCTCACAGGAGCCCTCTGACCACTTCAGGGAAGACAAGACTGTGACAGACAGGAGCCAGGGGATAGAGTAGAAGCAGGGCCTCTGCAGCTTCCAAAACCTTTCTGTCCTGCAGGTGTCTGCTCCCAGCCCCCA
>SJXQ01004954.1:74693-86323 GCA_006408695.1 Aepyceros melampus | reverse complement strand
CCAGAGAACTAGATGGAGGGCGAGTCACGCCAGCCCCCTCTGCCGTCCGCACCCCCACCCTCCACCCTGGGTTGGGGGCAGGGGAGCACATGGCCAAACCCAGATGGACAGAACCCTAGAGCCCTATTCATTTATGTCTCAGGTCAAGGACAAAGGTGGTGGGAAGCACCATCAAATGACGGAGAAAGAATCAGGCCCCTGGCTCCTGCCACACTCCAAGCCCAGGGCTGTTTGCTGTGTGACCTCAGGCAAGTTGCTTACCTGCCCTGAGCCTCAGAGTTTTCGCTTCCAAATGTGTGAAAGCATTTCACAGGCCTGACTGGGTTGCCAGGAGGTGGCAAGGGGATATTAACAGTATATATTAAGCACTTAGGGCATATTGAGCTCTCATACATGGTAACATCTATCCCATTGTTATTATTGTTGTCATTTTTAAGTCCCCAAGATGACTGTAGATATGGTGCTTCATTGTTCTCATTTCATACCTTCCCTTAAACCATTCAGAGCCACTTCCCTGGCATTATAAGTGTCCCCATTTTATAGACAAGGAAAATAGATGGTTAGAATGACGAAAAAGTGCCTATACTACACCCCTTGTTGTTTTTTTTTACAGTAGTGTATCATTTTATTTTACTTACTTTTTAATCTCCCCCACACCCAACCAGGGGAGCAACTTGTGGGGATCTTAGTTCCCTGATCAGGGATCAAACCCACGGTCCCGGGAATGGAACTGCAGAATCCTAACCACTGGCCCACCAGGGAAGCCTCCCCTTGTTTATTTAATTCATACTCTGCACATGTGCCTGGATATGCAGCGTGACCAACATAAACTGCTTGGTATCTGCAGTTCAGGCTCTGGGAGCATCCGAGGCCACGTGGTCCTGGGGAGGTCACTTCCCCTCCTGGGGCCTCAGTTCACCCAGGGTTGCTGAGGATAATAGTAATGATGACGCTGCTCACAACAGTCACTGAGCCCGTGCCATCTGCCTGGCATGGAACCTTCAGCTTTGTACACACTGTGTGCTGAGCACCTGCTGGCAGCCAAGACCATGGATGCTGTAAAGCCAAGAGTGCCCCCCACCACCCCGCCTCTGCGTCCCATCCACGACCGAAGCGCATGCAGGCAGCCCTCCTTGGCTTGGCTGAGCAGCCCCCTGTGTGGCCAGCTCGGCTGGGCAAGGCTGGGCAGCAGCAAGGGGATTGTGCCCGGCTGGGCCCCACGCCCCGTGGCAACTCCCGGGCTGGGCAGCCAGTGGCCCCTTGGAGCCAGCCTGTCCTGCTTGAATGGCTGCATGGCTGGGCACGGGTGGCCACTGTTGGGAAGGGCCCAGCCCGGGCAGCCAGCCGTCGGGCTCCAGGCCTCGGGCACAGACCCTCTTCCAGAACCAGCGCCCATATGGACTCAGCAGGAGCGGTGCCCGACTGGCACTCAGGCACCTACCCAAGGAAGTGGGGAAATTTCTCAAGTGCTGTCTGTGTGTTCCTGCTTTGGAACCAGGCAGCCGGGACTGCGGGCCTCTCCCCATGCCTCACTCCCCGCATCTGTGAAATGGGCATCATTACAGCGTCTCCCTCAGAGCTGTAAGCACTTCACCCACCAGAGGAGAGTTTCATTACTGTTGTTACTCTCTGGTTGTTTCTCCCTTGGGTGCTTTTACTTCCTATGGATTGAAAGCCATGGTGCTGGGCTATGGCTGGCTCTAGTCTGGTGCCCTTATCCTTTGCTCTTGACCTCAGGTCGGCCATATCATGTGTCTGAGCCTCACCTTCCTCATCTGTAAAATGAGGATATAACACAACCCACCCCCCAGTGTTTATCAGGTCTCCATGTCAGCTAATAGCAATTGTAAAATGTTGGTGCCAAACTGACATTCAATACATGGTAGGTTTGGGGGACCTAAATGAGAGTGTGTTTTTAAGTTTCTTTCCTTTTTTTTTTCTTATTGAAGAAAAATTGGTTAAGGCCTTTCTTTCTTCTGACTGCACAGCATGCAGGATCTTAGTTCCCTGACCATGGACCAAACTCACACTTCCTGTAGGGGAAGCATGGAGTCTTAACCACTGGACCACCAGGGAAGTCCTTTTAATTTAGGTTTCTAATTGATCATTGCTAAAATTTAGAAATGGAATTGGTTTGGGGGTGTTAAGCTTGTTGGAGAAGGAAATGATAACTCATTCCAGTATTCTTGCCTGAGAAATCCCAGGGACAGAGGAGCCTGGAGGACTACAGTCCATGGGGTTACAAAAGAGTCCAACATGACTTAGTGACTAAACAACAACAACAAAATTTTAGTGACTAAAAAACAACAACCTTGCTGAACTCACATATTAGTTCTAAGACTCCACCCCCTTTTTTTTCTATAGAATGCTTGGGATTATCTGTGTAGACAATCGTATCATTTGCAAGCAGAGCTAATTTTATTTCTTCCTTCCAATCAGTATGCCTTGATTTTTTTTCTTGCCCTATTGCGCTGGCTAGGCCTTACAAACAGAGAAGGAAATGGCAACCCACTCCAATACTCTTGCTTGGAAACTCTCATGGATGGAGGAGCCTGGTAGGCTACAGTCCATGGGGTCACTAAGGGTCAGACACGACTGAGTGACTTCACTTTCACTTTTCACTTTCATGCATTGGAGAAGGAAATGGCAACTCACTCTAGTGTTCTTGCCTGGAGAATCCCAGGGATGGGGGAGCCTGGTGGGCTGCCGCCTATGGGTTCACACAGAATCGGACACGACTGAAGCGACTTAGCAGTAGCAGCAGCAAGCCTTCCCAAACCCTGTTGACTACAAGTGGTGGGAGCAAGTGTCCTCGTCTTGCTTTTAATCTTAGAGGAAACCCATTCAGTCTCTCACCACTAAGAACTATGTTAGCTGTGGGTTTCTGCAAATTCCTTTACTGGGTTGAAGAAGCTCATTCCCTGCCCTCACCTTTCTCTCTGTTTCCTATACTCCTGGGAGTTTTTTTTTTTTTAATTTAAATAAGTATAGTTTCTAACTTATATGATGCTATACTTATATGACATCTCATTAAAATTTTTTTTAATTTGATTTTTAGATTGTTTTGAAATATACATGTACTCTACCATTTAACTGTTTCTAAGTGTACAGCTTAGTGGCACTAAGTAAATTCAGACTGTCTTATGACCATTCCACCATCTATCTCCAGAACTTTCTTATCTTCTCAAATTGAAACTCTGTTCCCATGAAACACTGGCTCTCTGTCCCCTACCTCAACCCCGGGCCCCCATCATCTACTTGTTATCTCTATAGATTTGACTCCTTCTGCGTCTGGCTTCTCTCACTGAGCATCATGTCTTCTGAGGTTCATCTACATTGTAGCAGGTGTCAGAACCTCCTTCCTTTCTATTATGCCATCTTATTTCTAATCAGCCCTAAAAACCTCAAACTATTTCTCACCCACCTGCTGACCACTTGCCAGTCATTTGGCTTCGGAAACTCCCAATCTTCTGGAGCGATCCAGTGTAGGAGCCCCGAGCAACGTGTGACTTGAAATTTAAATCGGCTACACTGAAATTAAATGCAACTTTCAGGACTTCAGCCACGCCAGTTACCTTTCAATATTGGACAGACACACTTGGTCAGTGGTGACTGAATTGGCCAGCACTGAACACGCCATCATCACAGAAAGTTCTATCAGGCTGAGCTGCTCTGGATATTTCCATGAAGAATCAGAAAAAGAGCACAGATAATTCTTCCGCCTCCTTTCTACTTAGAGACCCAGAGTGGATAGTGCCCTAGGCTGGCTAATGTCCAACATCCCAGTCCCAAAGCAGGCAGCTTTCATTTGTTGAGCTTTTACTGTGTTATGAGCTTCATGGCACTATCTGACTAAATCTACCCAGTTGAGGTTTGTAAACTGAGGCCCAGCTCAGAGAGTCTATATTTCAAAGTTGATATCTATGGAAAGAAATTGCCTAGCACAGAGGGACTTGACTGGGACATTCCTGCTCCCCAAGACAATGTCTGGGGACATCTGTGGTTGTCATGACAGGGGAAGGAGCTCCTGGCATTGAGGGGTTGGGCCAGGGATGCTGGCCTGGGAGAATCCCACTGACAGTTGCCCAGCCTCTGGTGTCTGGACTGGGGAGGGAGTCCAGTCCAGGTCCAACCATTCTCAGTAGGAGCAAAAACTGGCTCTTGGGGCAGGGAGGGGGCTAAAATTTTTTAAATCTTTTTTTTTAATAAAACACAGATATATAGGCACAGATACAATATATAGATATATAATATACCTGTGCTATTAAAATTTCATGAGGTTCACTGATTAGGGAAAATCTGTCTTAAAAGGCTTTTTGTATGTGTGCTAAGTCGCTTCAGTCTTGTCCAACTCTTTGTGACCCCATGGACTGTTGCCCGCCAGGCTCCTCTGTCCATGGGATTCTCCAGGCAAGAATACTGGAGTGGGCTACCATGCCCTCCTCCAGGGGATCTTCCCGATCGAGGGATCAAACTGCAGGTTCTTTACCACTAGTGCCACCTGCAAAGCCCAAAAAGACTCTTTAAGGGGAGGTAATAATGAAAGAAAAGTGTCCTGTACAATAATGCAACAGAAACCGGAAGTGACCTACGTGGTCTGAAGCATTTTCTTTATTCAAAGTCTGCCAACTTCTGCTGTGTGTCCTTGCACAACCGCCTGACATCTCTGAGCCTCCATCTCCTCATCTATGAATCAGGGCTGAACTGCACTACTGTTTACCGCTCTCCTTTGAGCACTTGGCAAATTGACTGCCAAGCACCTCTGGGTACCACCTGCCTGGGGGAACACGGCAACAAACAAGATGAGCAAAATTCTCTGCCCTCATGGTTCTGATGTCCTAGTGGTGGAGTGCCAGGCAATCAACAAGGAAGCAAATTAACCAGGAGTATATAATTTCAGGCTGGGTCAGGTGCAAGGGAGGCCATTCAACCCAGAGATGAGAGTGGCAGCCCCTGGTGGGTGAAGGGTTGTGACTGGAGCTCTTGGGAGGGTCATCAAGCCCACATCATGTGAAACGGTACATTCCAGTAATTAATACTTAGTGAGTCACCCCTTTGGCTGTGTTGGGATGCATGTTTCACCTCCACTGACTCACTTAATCTTTGAAACTCTCCCAGGAGGGATGGGAGAAACTGAGGCACAAAGCGAGGTGGTGCCATATGCAAACTCACACAACACCAGGTGGCAGCAATGGGACCTGGGGTGAATGCCCAGACACCCTGAGGCCTCACATTTGGGTCCGGTGCTTTTGACAAGGAGGGATCCAGTGGGGGCCCTTGGAGGGGGGCTTGGTACCCCCTGACAGAACCCCTTCTTTGTTAGTAGTTTGGGGTGATTCCCCCGTGTTTGAACCCTGTTGTCTCACCAGATAAAGCCCCTAGCTGAGGGTCCTCTGATGCTCAGCTTTTGCCAAAGTTCCTTCTGTTACTATTTGTGGTGTTGGGACAGCTGGGGGCAGTGAGGAACAGCCGTTTCATTTATGCCAACAAGCCCCTCAGGAAGAAGAGTCCCCAGACCCTAATGTCCATGGGAGCAGATGCCCCAGACCCTGCTGCATGGGTCAAGGAAATTTCAGAGCACCCTCACCTCACTGAGCAGGGAGCTAAGGTGTAGAGTGAGAAGATAGGAGATGATGATGCTAAATAACAATAACAAAATAGTGGCAACGACCAAGCACAGATGACCTACCAAAGGCCAGGGGTCAGGCTGTGCATTTGACAGTCCTGTCTAATACTCTGCAGCAATCCATGACTGAGGCTGACAACCACATGTTACCCAGATAGGGTAAGTAAGTTACCCAAGATCACACAGCAAGGAAAGCTGATGGGCCAGCCCAGATTTATCTGCTCCTCTCTTAAAGAACCTATCCATAGAAAGCCATAATTTAAAAAGATACATGCACCTCAGTGTTCACAGCAGCACTATTTACAACAGCCAGGACACGGAAACCACCGAAGTGTCCATAGACAGATGAACGGATAGACAGTGTGGGGTATATACAAAATGCAATACTATTTGGCCATGAAAAGAATGAAATAAATGCCATGTGCAGCAACATGGCTGCACCTAGAGATTATCACACTGAGTGAAGTCAGACACAGAAAGACAAATATCAAATGATGTCACTTACATGCGGGATCCAATATAAAAGATGGTATAAATGAACTTAATTGACAAAACAGAAACAGATTTTCAAAAATAAAATTATGGTTACCAAAGGAGAATGTGATGGGGAGGAATAAATTAGGAGTCTGGGATTAACATACACTGTGAGTGCATGTGTGCTAAGTCGCTTCAGCTGCGTGTCTGACTCTTTGCGACCCTGTGGACCACAGCCCGCCAGGCTCCTCCGTCTATGGGATTCTCCAGGCAAGGATACTGGAGTGGGCTGCCATGCCCTCCTCCAGGGGATCTTCCCCGACCCAGGGATCCAACCAGCATCTCTTAGGTCTCCTGAACTGGCAGGTGGGTTCTTTACCACTAGCACCACCTGAAAAGCCTTAACTTATGCACGACTATTATAAAACAGATAAACAACAAGGACCTACTGAACAGCACAGGAAACTGTACTCAATACTCTGTAATAACCTATATGGGAAATGAATCTGAAAATAACAGATACATGTAAATGTATAACTGAATCGCTTTGCTGCACCCTTGAAACTAATACAACATTGTAAATCAACTATTCTCCAGTAACATTTAGTTTTAGAAAGAGGGGGCCAGGGGAAACATCCTTGAATGTCTCATCGAATTTTATGTCATGTCGATTGCTGGCTTTAAGACATTTGCCTGTTGACAAGCTTTCTCCTGACCTGGGGCCGTCCCCGGAGTCCCCCCTACTGCCCGTCTCCAAAGACGTGATTTTCTACAGCCCTACTCAGATCAGGCGTTCGATTTGGCACTTGGTGCTGCTCAGTTGGGAGAAGGAAATGGCAACCCACCCCAGTGTTCTTGCCTGGAGAATCCCAGGGACGGGGGAGCCTGGTGAGCTGCTGTCTCTGGGGTCGCAGAGTCGGACACGACTGAAGCGACTTAGCAGCAGTAGTAGCTGCTCAGATTACATTCCAGACTGTATGAGAAAAACATAGACACTCCAGAGAAGAATCACAGAACCAAAATGCACATTCTCGACCACCGAGTAGGGGACCTGGGGAGTGGGGCACCTACAGGTGTGCCTTGGGTGTCCACAGACTCCACCTGACCCTGGGGTTTGTAGTCAAAAAGCCTGAGCCTTGCTGTGGGCCTCTCAGGCAGCTATGGGTCTCCTCAGAGTCTTTCAGGCACCCTGGGGTCATAAAGAACAGGCTGTGGGGCCCAAACTGGTATGATCCTGGAGCGTGTTTTAGAAGCAGGAGTCCTGGAGCCCTCCTGTGTTGGGGACCCAGCCCTGACACAAGTTGACCTGTGACCTGGGATGGATCAGGCCTCTCTCCCTCTGAGCCTCAGTTTTCCCTATCTATCAAGTGGGCTTTCTCTGTTGCTGCCTTACTTTATATGGATGTGAGGCTGAAATCAGAGGAGCCTCAGGAGGGGAGGGGCCATCACAGTCTAAAGGATAAATACTGTTTGTGTGATAGCATATTTCCAAGCTCAGAAGTTACATGAACTTTGTCCCTCCTCTGCCCACAGCCCTCTAGGGCTCTCACCTCCCTCGGGGTAAAAGCCCGAGTCCTCCTTGTGGCTCACAGGCCCTGCATGACCTACCCCATCCCCTCTTTCCCCTCCCCTTCTCCTGTTCTCCCCCTGGCTCACTCTGTTCTGGCCACACGGGCCTCCTGGCTGTTCCTCCAACATTGCCCTGCCCCAGGGCCTTTGCACCAGCTGTGTCCACTGCCTAGAACACTGTTCCCTCTGTATCTATGTGGCTCACATTCTCTCCTCTCTCTGGGACCTTCCTGAAAGGTTTCTATTCTGAGAGACACTCAAAGCTCTCCAGCACCATTCCCAAAGCGCAGCTCACCACGCTCATGCTAGTATAAGTGAGACTGGCCCTGGACAGACAGCGGATGTGTCTCAAACAACACCCTGGCTTGGCCCAGCACCAGTTCTCTCGACTTCCCAGGTCTGCGGGGTGTTTGTCGGCAGCCAGAACGTCATCACCTCCCGTGGCCTTTCCTTCAAACAAACACATGATCACAGCGGCAAAAGAAATGTAAACTGGATCCCATTGACAGCGTGTACAAACTGTTCTTTCCTGTCCATGGCCATGAGCCCAAATTTGGTCTGTCCCAGCCCGTGACAAAGGCGCCGCCATGGCCTCCAGTCCAGCTTTTCCCCCCCTGGAGCACCCACCCCTCTCTGCACCAAACAACTCTCGCCATCTTGGTGGCTGAGACTCCAGCAGTTCCTAACTGGGTGATCCAGACACCGCCCCAGCATTCATCTCCCAGATGTTTACTGACCACCTATGCTTGCCGGGCACTGGGGAAGTGGCAGGGAGCCAAGGGAGGGGAGACAGACAGGAAGCGAGCCAACAGAAGGAGACGGAGATAATTTCGCTGGTTCTAAGTTCCACCGAGGCAATAAAGCTGGGTCAGGGGACAGAGAATGGCTGGTGGGGCAGAGGTGACTTTTAACCAAAAAGTCAGGCGAAAACTCTCTATAAACACGTAGGGAAGGGAAGGAGCCAGCTGTGTGGAGAGCTGAGGGCAGATGGCACGGCAAGTGCAAAGGCCCTGGGGCAGGAACAAACATGGATGTTTGAGGAACAGAGCACCTGGCCCAAACACGGTACACAAAGCCAGGAGACCTCAGGCCACTCAGGGCAGCATCCCCCCCCCAATCCTGGGCCCTGTGGGAAGCTTTGATTTTGGTCACAAGGGTGATGCCTGGATCTATGTTACATTTTAAAATGTCTCTGGCTATGAGGATGTGGAGAAATTGGAACCCTTGTGCACTGCTGGTGGGAACATAAGATGGTGCGGCTGTGGTGGAAAACAGCTTGGTGCAGGTCCCTCCAAAAGTTAAACATAGAATCACCATGTGGACCCACACCTATGCCTATACCCCAAAGAACTGAAAACAGGGCTCAAGCAGATACTTGCCCACCATGTTCACAGCAGCTAGACTCGGAGAAGCCAAAAGACAGAAACACACCAAGAGTCTCTCAAAGTGCAAAGGATAAGCAAATTGTGGTCTAGCCATGCAGTGGAATATTACTCAGCCTTAAAAAAGGAAGGAGGTTCTGGCACCTGCTACAGTGTGGATGGACCTTGAAGAAGGCATGCTTATGGGAGAAGCCAGACACAAAAGGACAAATACTGTCTGGTTCCACTCATACAAGGTCCTAGAGGAGTCAGATCCACATAGAGAGGAAGTAGATGGTGGGGCCAGGGGCTGGGGGAAGGGAAAGGAGTGAATGTTCAATGGGGACAGTTTCAGTTTCGGAAGATGAGAAAGTTCTGGAGATGATGGTGGGGATGGTTGCAGGACAGTGTGAATGTGCTTAATGCCACTGAGCTACACACTCATAAATGGTTAAGACAGTGAACTTTATATTATATATATTTTACCATAATAAAGCAAACACACATTAAATCTGGCTGCTGAGTGATTTCTGCACTCTCAGAGGCTGGAAGTCCAGGAGGAGGGGCGGACAAGGATCCCAGTGGGTATAACAGCTTGGCCTAGGGTGACAGCCAGGGGTGGACAGAGTGAATTAAGGGTCACACTTAATTCATCGTTTGGATGTAGAAAGGACAGGACTTGCTGAAACTATGATCACACCCATTTAAACCTGGCAGGACACGGAAGAGCCTAGGGTTCCCGCTCAGGCCCCACGGTGCATCCGCTGGGCTAGCCTCGGCTGCCACAGTGAGCTCGTACGCGGGATTTCTCGTCCAACCTCAGCGGGCTTCCAAATGGAGCTGGCTCTGCCGGGCTGCCACGTCTGCCTCCCAGCACCGGCCAGCTAGAGAGAGAACCAAAGCCAGGCCCTGGAATTCCCAGCTCCTGGGTGTCACCGGTCATTTTTAAACATCGCCAGCCAAGGTTCAACTTTGTCCTGGAAGGCCATGCCGGTCAGGCGACCCTGGCCTTCATCCTCCTAGTTCTTGCCATGGAACCTTCCCTGCCCCTCTTGCTCTCATGCCAACTCCAACCATCTCTCCAAGCCCGGATCTAACATCTCTTTTGGAACACCCTCCTTTCGTACTATGTCCAACTTTTGTCTGAGTTCTCATCACACTGGACTGAGCCTGGGTCTTTTTTTAATTAAAAAAAATTTTTAATATATTTATTTGGCCGCTCTGGGTCTCAGCTGTGGCATTCAAACTCTTAGTTGCAGCATGCAGGACCTAGTTCCCTAATCAGGGCTCAAACCCAGGCCGCTAGCGTTGGGAACGTGGCGTCTTAGACACTGGACCACCAGGGAATTCCCAAGTGTGGGTCTTTAAACGTATGAAAGTCCCAAGTCCTTCTTGCGGCCCACAAGGTTCTGCATGACCTGCCCCATCCCCTCCCTGCTCTCCTCTCCTCTCTTTCCCCCTTGTTCACTCTGCTCTAGTCAAATGGGGTCCTTCCTAGTTCTCCAACATGCCAGGCATGGTCCTGCCCCAGGGCCTTTGCATTGCCTGGAATGCCTTTCCTGCAAATGCCTGTTTGGCCAAGAGACCTTTATTCAGGTTTCTGTTCAAGTGGGATTTCATGTCCATAGGACCTGGCCTTGATGCTCTGGAAGTTTGGGGGTTCATACCCTCAAGTCCCTCCTAAGAAATGTGACCATGGATTCCCGGGTATGTCCCATAATCTTACAACCTGCTTTGTGTCCCAAGCCTTCACCTGCCTCCCGCATGAGTCTCTGTATAAACCCAAGCATAAGGGGAAAGGTTGATACTTTCACTCATGTATTGAGCACCTACAGTATACCAGGCTCTGTCCTAGAGTCCAGGGACAGAGCAATGTACCAAAGAGACACAAAGTTCTGCCCCGTGAAATTTGAGGTCAAGGCTTCCCCTAGGCCATCTTGAGGAAGGCCAGATCAGTCACAGCAGGAAGGCTTCAAGCTGAACTGAACCTGGACTTCTCTGGTGGTTCCCACGGTAAAGAATCTGTCTGCAATGCAGGGGACCTGCGTTTGACCCCTAGGTGCAGAAGATCCCCTGCAGAAGGAAATGGCAACCCACGTCCGAATCCTTGTCTGGGAAATCCCCTAGACAGAGAAGACTGGTGGGCTACAGTCCATGGGCTGGCAAACAGTTGGACCGACTGACTGACTTAACAGACTGAACTTGGACTTCCCTGGCAGAGTAGCAGGAGGAAGGCCCAGAACCGAAATTACTCTGGGCTTCAAGGAATTCTAGTACAAATCCTGAGTCTCCTTGGGGACACCCCGTCTTGCCCCTGCAGGCTCAGGACTGCAGAACCCCCAAGGCCAACAATCAGGAGAACTGGACGTCAGTCTCACCAATGCTGTGTGATCTCAGCAAAAGTACTTTCCCTCTCTGAGCCTCCACATCCTGATACAGAGGCTCTAAACTACCCCCTGGTGGCCCTTCTACCAGGGATATTTGGATAAATCAAAGGGAAAAAAGGCAAGATGCTAGACATCGTCGGCCCTCAGGGAGAAATCTGGACAAGGCGTCCCGGCGGAGAGGCAGAAGGCCACGGCAGGGGCGACCTCCCCGGC
>SJXQ01004954.1:56723-73900 GCA_006408695.1 Aepyceros melampus | reverse complement strand
GGGGGTGGGGGGCGGCCTTAGTCTGGGGTGCTGGGCCTACTCTGCGGCCTCCGCGGGGTTAAAGGCTCTTGTGCCAGGAGGGCGGTGGCTGTGCCAGGCAGGGGTAGGAACCCGCCTGCTGCCACCCGGGGCCTGGTGCCCCTCGCCACTCGCTCGGCACAAACTAGACTCCGGGTGGCACCAAGGATGTGAAAAACAAGGTTAAAAATACCCACACGCGCAACCTCGGCCCCCCCCCCCCAGTCCCCTCCAATGTCAAATGTGTCAGCGCCACCCAGGGAGGGGGGCAGACTTAAAATAACTCGCTGTTTACATTTGGAGTGAATTCTTGGCTTCGCCCGCAGCCAAGCCAAGGCCTCGGCCTGCCTCCCTGGCAGCCCTGCCAGGGGTTGGGAGCTGTGGAGCCGCATATGCCCAAGGGCTGAGTGCGCACGTGTGGCCGCGGGAGGGGACGCGGCCCCGGAAGCCGTCCCAGGCCACGCAGTGGATGGAGGCGGCGGAAGCCCAGAGCATCCCCTCTGCCAAGGACGGGGTGGGGGCGCCCGGCCCCTCCCAGTTTCCCTTCTTTCTGAAGTTTCTCGGGCTTCGCGTCACCAACTCAGCAGCCCCAGGGAGGGGTGGGGGAGGTGTTCGGGGGAGGCCGGAGGCTGGCAGCCTGGGCCAGGGAGGCAGGCACCAAGGGGAGGCCTCCAGAACAGGGAAGAGGCCTGCCCTGAGCTGTGTGTGCCCTTGGGCTAGCCAGCACTGCCCCTCTCTGAACTAAGACTGGGTGCTCTCCCCAGTGTTGCCTGGGGGGAATCACACCCCCTGTGAATGGGGAGCTTGTGACTACCTCAGTTTTCCTTCTATGCAGGAAAGTAGATTTTGAGATGCAAGCCTTTCGGACTGCTGGGAGCCCCATTTTCCAGAGGGGTCAGAGATGGGAAGGGGTTTGTCCCAGGTCTCATGTCAGTAAGCGGTCAGGTGGGAACTCAGTTACTCTGGTTCTGGTGCCCACATTTGTAACCTGCTGCCTAAAACACAGGAGGAGGTGAGAAACTCGAGGGCCAAGCCTGGCGTCATAGTTGGTGGGGAGACTTTCCTTCCCTGGTCCTCCTGTGGCCTCTCTTCATGGAGCTTGGCATGCAGTTGGTCCTCAAACAGTGCTTACACATAGATGGCAGTCAACAGATGTTTGTAGACAAGTGAGTGTGATTATTCCTGCAGAGCCTGGCACATGGTAGGCACTCAATACGTGCCTATAGCATGAATAATTGGGATGATCCTGCTAGGGCCTGGTATACAACAGGTACAAAATAAATGCGTGTAGGACACGGGAACCCCCTGTTGGGAAAACGGGGATATTCACAGGGAAAGACCAGGTTTAGGAGTGTAGACTCCAACCAGTGGTGATACAGTGGATTTCCACAACAGGCCAGGGCAGGGTACGAAATGTCATCCAAGCATTGCCCATCTCAGGCCCCCCTGGTCTTTTGAGGGTCAGCAGAAATCCTCTTTTGCAAAGCCCACCCAACTGCTCCAGGCCTAGCTGTCAAAGGCAGGACCTCAGGACAGGAGGATTCCCCCCAAATAACAGAAACTTGGCTTGGGGACCCAGGAAGGCTTTCTGTTAGAGGGGACATTGGAGCTGGGGCCTTGACGTCTGCGTAGGAGTTTGCCAGGTACAGAAGGGGCTTGTAATGATGGAGTATGAAATACACTGTCATACACTGTAGAGACAGTGTATGAAAATAATGATAATTGTAACTGCCATTTATTGAGTCCTTATATGCCAGGAGCTATATACAATCACAAGAGATATGTACAGATTTACAGAGGGGCAGAAGAGGTCTCAGGGAGGTCAAGCATTGGGTCGAGTGCATGCAGCCAGGACTTGAACCCACACAGAGATTTGGCCTTACCACCTGCTGTCTCACTGAATTTGGGTCTGGCAGAGACTGGGCAGGCAGCACATGGTGGGTGTGTAGCAAAGACAGACAGCACTGTTTGTATGCGGTGGGCCAGACTGTCCAGCTCTAGGCATTCTGCAGGGCAGAGGAGGACCCTATAGGCCTGCTTTCCCCAGACAGAAAGGGCTACAGTTTCTGGGAAGAGGGGCATGGCTCCTACTGCCTCTCCTTGGCCAGAATGGCCCCAGTGAACCCAGGAGCCTCCAGGAATCTCCTCAGTCAGCAGCTAAGGGAAACTTGCAGGGTAGACGCCAAAGACCCTCCATATGTCACCTCAGTACCCCAGGAGGAAGGTGTCGAGGCAGAATCTCAGGCTGGCCACATAAACCCTGCAGCCTCTACTTGGGTGTCGTTATTCCCACTGACCCCCACAGTGTACCCATTTCATGGATCCAGAAACTGAGGCACTGGAGTGGCTTGGAGCCAGGCTATCTGTTTCAGGGGCAACTTCTTGCCCAACTGACTGTGTGACTTCAGGTTAAGCCTGTGGTTCTCTCTGGGTCTGTTTTCCCATGTGGCACATGAGGCTGGGACAGCATAGTAACAGTCTAAACAGCTTTCTGTGCTGGCCTTTGACCAGGTGTCACAGGGGTTCTGTACTTCCCAGGTGGTTTAGAGGTGAAGAATCCCCCTGCCAATGCAGGAGATGCAAGTTCAATTCCTGGGTCTGGAAGATCCCCTGGAGAAGGAAATGGCAACCCACTCTAGTATTCTTGCCTGGGAAATCCCACGGACAGAAGAGCCTGAAGGGCTACAGTCTGTGGGGTCACAGAATTGAATATGAGAGCGACTAAGCATGCAACATGCCACAGGGGTTCCATAGCTGTGGTCTCATTTTACAGGGACAAAATGGGCTCAGATAGACGAGTCACTTAGTTGCCCAGTGGCCCATCTCAGTAAGTATCATGAGTTTCCTCATACTGTCTCCCATGTCAGGCATGGAGGAGTGGCACTTTCTGCCTCCCAAGCCTCCTACATTATTGCTCCTGATCCCTGAATTGGTGCCTACTGTGTGCCAGTGCTCCTGGAACCCACGGAGCAGTTACAGACGATCATTCCCATTTCACAGCCAAGGAAACTGAGGTGCCAGCCCAAGCTTACCAGGTGAGATCAGGAATAAAAAAACGGGAACAGTGCAGCCATGCAAACAGAACACCCAGCGTGAGGCTGGGGGCGCAACAGTTGCCTGCCCAACCCACCCAGAGCCCTGCGGGCCACCTGGGGAACCACTGCCTTACCCCAGCTTGCCCACAAACGATATCCTGACTCCAGGAGAGGGCCCTGGGTATGTCTGGGGGCCAACCTGCTCCCCCTTTTCCCTGCCTGAGTCCAGGCAGGATGCAAGGGGACAGGAGGGCCAGCACCAGCCTTGGAAGGAGCCTCATGATCCAAGTGACCGTCCAAATGAAGTGCATGGTCTTGCTCTGCCCAGACTGACCAATGCCACTGAATTCTCATGCTTCTGGAGTCCGCCTCTGCCTGGCTGGCCCCTGGCCATCCCTGACCTGAGCTGGAACCCGCCCTTGTCTTCTCAACTCCCACCCTTGCCCCCCAAAGCCTGTTCTCCCCACAGTGGCCAGAGGGCGCCAGTGAGCACTGAGTTAAGCCCCGTGCCTCCTCTGCCCACAGCCCTCCAGGGCTCCCACCTTCTCAGTGGTAAAAGACCACTTCCGCTCCCTGCCCTCCCTGTCTCCCCTTCGCTCAGTTTGCTCTGTCCACCCGGGCCTCCTGGCTGTTCCTCCAACCTGCCAGGTCCAGTCCTGCCCCAGGGCCTTTGCACTGGCTGTGCCCTCTGCTTAGGGTGCCCTTCCCCCAGTTCTTTGCACAACTGGTTCCTCCTCACCCCTCAGGTCTCAGCTCAAATATTAGGTCCTCAGACAGTCCCTCCCCAAATAGTCCATCACTCTGTATTCCTTAACTTTATTTTTCTCGACAGCCCTCACATGAACTTGTTCTTTGTCCGTCTCCCCCACCCAACTGGGAACCTCACCAGGGCTGGATTTCTGTCTGTTTTGTTCATGGTGGTGTCCCAGGACCTGGAAAAGGGCTTGGCATACAAGTACTTAATAAATATTTATCAACTACCAAGAAGTTGTACTGACTGAGTGCATGCATGCCCCATGCTATCTT
Organism: Aepyceros melampus; assembly: GCA_006408695.1. Lineage (NCBI taxonomy): Eukaryota > Metazoa > Chordata > Mammalia > Artiodactyla > Bovidae > Aepyceros > Aepyceros melampus. The sequence continues at coordinate 69,821 of SJXQ01004954.1, read as the reverse complement.
AACCCTTCACACGTCTGAACTCATTTCCCCTGGGCAACCCTGAAAGGCAGCGTGTTTTACACATGGTGATATGGAGGCCCAAAGAGGGTTGCCATTTTCCTGAGGTCATAGAGCAAGCAGGTGGCAGGGCCAGAACCTCTGTTAAGACCCACTGCCTTACTTTGCTGACACTCCCTTGCCCAGATGGGGAAACTGAGGCTCAGGGACAGAAGGGACTAGCTGAGGGTCAGAAGCAGAGTGGGCTCTGTGCCTCCTGGGAAAAAAACAGAGCGATGATGAGCAACATCAACAACAACAATAATAATGATGGTATACTCTAACGATAGAAGCGATGAGAGTTGATAAAGGCTCCCCTCTATGGGTTGCTGCAGAGTCCTGGAGGGGAGACTTGGGGGACGCCAGCCCCTTTAAGAGCCTCCCCCTCCCCAGATGGGGCTGGCCTGGCCTCCCCTTATGTAAGCAGGCCAGCTGCCCTTGCATAACCCGGTTACATAAGGAAGCAGGGAACAGGCTTGTCCATCCGGCAGCAACCTGTCCCAGGCTGTCTGAGGGGCCGGCCTGGGGCATAGGAGCGCCGAGGCCGCCCAGAACGGCCAGTGAGTGCAGCCCAATTCAAGGCCTTCTAGGTCAGCCCCTGTGTGGAGGATGTCCCAGACTCCCCCAGCCACAGCATCCCCTGGGCAGGAGAAGTGAACGATTTCCAGCCTGAAAGTGGACAGGGGCTACTCCCATTGCTCTGAAGGGGAACCGAGGCCCAGAGAAGGCAAACGAGCAGCCTGCAGCTTCACAGCCCTGGGTGGAGGGTGGAGGGTGGAGGTGGCAGGGCTGACTGACCCTAAGCTGCATAAACTCTCAGCGCCTCTGTAAAATGGAGCTGCAGACAGGACCTTTCTCAACAGGGCCTGGTGTGCAGCTGGCACTCAATAAATGCAGCCTGAAACTTAGCTGCAATTAAAACCCTTTTAATTCTGTTAACCAGCCTAACCCTTGCCTCATTTGACACTTGAGAAGCGGAGGTAACGAAGGAAGGTGAAGAGGTAACTGCCCAATCCCAAGGGCGGAAGAACACCATGAGGCTCAAGCAATGCCATGAGCACAGAGGAGCACCGACTGTGTACCAAACCCTGACCCAGATACCATTCCATCTGCCCAGCGGCCGAGAGAAGAGAAGGAATTTTTCCCAGATGAAACCCACACGCCACCAGGCACATGCAGCCACCATCTGACCATGTGCAGCTGGGATGTCTGGATGCGATGCTGCCCGCCTCCACCCCCACGCATGCACTTCAGTTCCTCCATCTTTGGGAGGCTGGGTGGTGGGGCTTGGGAGCAAAGCGGTGGCCCCCTCCTTTCCCCTTTCTCTGGGCACTGGCCCTTTAAGCCAGCAGGCTGCCAGGGCTTGTCCTGGAGTGACCCCAAGGGGCGGGTGTGGTCAGGAACAAGGGGCCCATTCAATTGCTGTTGCCACCTCCGGGCAGCCCACAGGCTGGCCTGGGGTGGTGAGGGGAGGAGACTGGCCAGGACCGGGGAGAGAGACCGGGGGCTGAGACAGACAAAGAGACAGAGACCCAGACAGGGAGACTCCTGGCCTGGGCTGCATCTCCTGCCTCCCTGGTTCCACCACATCAAGGGTTTGAGGCCGGCCTACTCCCAGCCAGGCTGCAGCCCCAACTTGATCCAGCTGAGCCTGGCACCTGCTCACCAGCACCCAAACTCTCTAGGCCCAGAGGAGGGATCCTGGGACATTCTAAGGGGGGTCCCTGACAGATCCCAAACAGCCCCTTCCTAAGGGACTTCTGTATTCCCTCATATCTCCCAGTGAAAGTGAAAAGTGAGTGTTAGTTGCTTAATCATAACAACTCTTTGCGACCACCTGTGGACTATAGCCCGCCAGGCTCCTCTGTCCACGGGATTCTCCAGGCAAGAATACTGGAGTGGGTTGCCATGCCCTTCTGCAGGGGATCTTCCTGATCCAGAGGGCGAACCCAGCTCTCCTGCACTGCAGGCAGATTCTTTACCACCTGGGTTCGAATCCTGACTCTAATTTAGTTGTGTGGCCTCAGGTTGTTGTCCTAACCTCCCTGGGCCTCAATTTTCCCATGTGTGAAATGTGGTTCATGATAAAGGTGAAACAAAAAGGTGTGAATAATCCCTGATATGTACGGAGGATTTACTTCTTAGTAAGCCCTCAGTATGCCTGCAGTTCCCCCCCAAAATGCACCCCGACATCCCATACACATACAGACAACAACCCCTTCCTCCTGCCAGAGGTCACCAGGGTCAATTACAGCTGCTGCCTTCCAGCGAGGACCTACTATGTGCTCTGATCCCCTGCAGCCTCTGGAAACACCCCGGGTTCCGTGTCCTCACATGTGATAAACAACAGACTTTTATTGCGGATTAAACAAAATCCCGACTTATTCCTGGGCCCCCTAGTCCCAGCTTCTCACAGTCCTGTTCCCAAATCTTTCCCCACCACGGGGCCCCCATTCAAGCAGGCAGTCCCTGCCTCAGCGAGTCTGGAAAAAGCCTTAAAAAATCTCCCAAATCTACCTCTGTCTCCCTCTGTTAAGGGTCTTTTCTAGAATACTCTGCTCAGTCACTAGACGTCTGAGGACAGGCTTACTCAACTCTGACCTGAATGTTCTGGATCCCTGCCAGAAAGAGAATTCTAGAACTGGCCCTGAATGTTCTAGAACCCAAGTTGAGAACATTTCAGAGCCTGTCCTTGGACATGAGAAAATCCCACAGGTGGAATTCTGGAAATTCTGGAATTCCCTGGGAGAATTCTAGAATTGTCAAATGGTGAAGATCCCAGTGTTATTTGTTTGTTTGTTTTTAATATTTATTTGGCTGCACCAAGTCTTACTTTGCAGCAGTGAGATCTAGTTCCCTGACCAGGGATCAAACCTGAGTCCCCTACATTGGGAGCATGGCGTCTTAGCCACTGGACCACCAGGGAAGTCCTAAGATCCTAGCTGTGAAGGGTCTAAAATAGGCCTTGGGAACTCCAAAACTTGTCCTGTGGAGGATCTAGAACAGCCCCCCTGCCTTTCTTGAAACCTCTTTCCCACTTGCAAGCCATTTACCCTGAAGTACCAGTGGTATTTGCTCAGTCATGACCAACTCTTTGCAATCCCAAGGACTCTAGCCCACCAGGCTCCTCTGTCCATGGGGATTCTCCAGGCAAGAATACTGGAGTGGGTAGCCATTCCCTTCTCCAGAGAATCTTCCTAACCCAGGGATCAAACACAGACCTCCTGCAGAGGCCCCCTTGTCCCCCCCCATCCTGACGCCCACACAAGACAGCCTGGGACAGAAGGCGGGATAGAATGGACCCAAGGAAGGACCCTCTCTGGGCCTCAGTTTCCTGATGTGGACAAGAAACCCAGTGTTCCCATGCGCCCCCTCCCTTGTCCCTCACTGACTCTGACCATCTGTGACTTCCTGCCCACACCCAGCTGGAGGGAGAGGGGCTGGACTGGCAGCTGTCTGCAGAGGTGGGGGGTGCCCGGAGATGTCCCTAGCTGCCCTCAGCTCCCCCTGGCTGGCCGGGCGCAGGGCCAGAGTGGCAACTGCAGCCCCGCCACACTGGGGTGGCCGCCACAGGTGCATGGAGATGCTTCCCGCTTTCTGCGGGCTCCACACCTCTCAGGTCCTCGGGAGCCTCAGCAGGTGTGGACACGCAATCTGGGCCCGCAAGCTGGGCACCCGAGCAGGGGTGTCCATGGGGGAGGGGCAATCTACTCAGGAAAGTGTTACTTGCTTAGTCTTGTCCGACTCTTTGCAACCCCATGGACTGCTGCCCGCCAGGCTCCTTTGTCCATGGGTTTCTCCAGGCAAGAACAGTGGAGTGGGTAGCCATTCTCTTCTCCAGGAAAGAACTTAAAATTTCTGAGCCTTGTCATGCTGAGAGGTTTCTTTCTCAGAGATCATATCTTAACTTCAGTCACTGAACACTGCCTCCACTCAGCCTGCAGATGAAGAAAGCAGAAGCCCAGAGGTGGGCATTAACTTGCCCAAAGTTGCCCAGCTGGCCAGAAGGCAGAACTGGAGCTGGAAACACAGTAATGGTGATGATGATGATAAAGGCGGTGATGCTCAGTCGTGTCTGACACTTTTGTGACCCCATGGACTGTAGCTGGTCGGGCTCCTCTGTCCGTGAGATTTTTCAGGCAAGAATACAGGAGTGGGTTTCCATTTCCTTCTCTAGGGTATTTTCCCCACCCAGGGATTGAACCTGGGTCTCTTGTATTGCAGGCAGATTTTCTACCAACTGAGACACAAGGGAAGCCCTAATAGTAACTATGATTATATTACCATCACTGGTTTTATTTTTATTACTTATCATTGCATAATAATAGAGGATGTATTATTCATTATTACTATCATTTTTTTTACATTTTGAAAATGAAGCCTAGTTGAGTTACAAATTATCACTAACAACAAATAATTTCTTTAAATTGTGGTAGAATATTAATTGGAGAAGGCAATGGCACCCCACTCCAGTACTTTTGCCTGGAAAATCCCATGGACGGAGGAGCCTGGTAGGCTGCAGTCCACGGGGTCGCTAAGAGTCAGACATGACTGAGCGACTTCACGTTCACTTTTCACTTTCATGCATTGGAGAAGGAAATGGCAACCCACTCCAGTGTTCTTGCCTGGAGAATCCCAGGGACGGGGGAGCCTGGTGGGCTGCCGTCTATGGGGTTGCACAGAGTCGGACACGACTGAAGCGACTTAGCAGCATATCAATAGCATAAAATACACTTGGTGGCTCAGCGGTAAAAAATCTGCCCGAAATTCGAGAGACCCAGGTTTGATCCCAGGTTGAGAAGATCCCCTGGAGAAGGGAATGGCTACCCACTCCAGTATTCTAACCTGTCCCATGGACAGAGGAGCCTGGCTGGCTATAGCCCACAGGTTGCAAAGAGTCAGACATGACTGAGCAACTAACACCACCATTTCCATTGTTATTTATTTTTTGGCACGTGGGCTCTTAGTTTCCCAGCCAGGGACTGAACCCATGCCCCTGGCATTGGAAGCACAGGGTCCTAACCACTGGAACCACCAGGGGAGGCCCCCAAATTCACCACCTTAGCCATTTTTAAGTGCACAGTTCAGTGGCACTGGATACCTTCACACTGCCTTGCAACCACGCCCACCATCATCTCCAGAACTGCCTCATTTTCCCAAAGGAAAACTGTCCCCATTAACTGACCCCCCCCCACTCCCAGAGCCCCTGGCCCCACCATCTACTTCCTGTCTCTCTAGATCTGACTCCTCTAAGACCTCCTGTGAGTGGAACCAGACAGTGTGTCCTTTTGTGTCTGCTTCTCTCATTGAGCATCATGTTCTCAGGGTCCATCCACGCTGTAACGTGGGTCAGGATCTCTTTCCTTTTTAAGGCATCAAATTATGTTTGAGCCTAGAGGAGGGCATGGCAACCCACTCCAGTATTCTTGCGTGGGGAATCCCACGGACAGAGGAGCCTGGTGGGCTACAGTCCACAGGGTCGCAAAGAGTTGGACACCAGCGAAGTGACTGAGCACGTATGTCTGAGCGCCTACTGTATGCCAGGCCCCCTCCTAGCACTCTTCATGCATTATCTTACTTAACCCCATATAGCCCAGAGAGGCAGGCACCATCTGTTTCATGCCCTTTTCAGAGGGAAGGCAACTGAGGCCCAGAGCAGTGATGTCACCTGCCCGAGGCCACACGGCACAGGAGCGGTAGGATCTCAACCTGGGCCGTCTGGCTACAGGTGCCATCCCTACCTCTTCCTGACGCGGGGCTCCCACCGGCTGCATTAGCAGCACCCTCGGCACCGCGAACAGGAGCCCAGAGGCCTCCCACTGCCGCTGTAAATACAGTATCAGCTGGTGTCTGGACCTCACCCCGGACAGCCACCTCCCCTGCACGGACAGGCAGCTGGTCCCCCTGGTTCCCTGCCCCGGGGGAGTCCAGGCTGCCAGGAGCCCCTCACTCCGCCTGTTTTATGCTCTCTAGGGGTCATTGACTCCAATTGTCAATGCAGTGGACACAACACAGTTACTTTTTCCACTCTCCAGGTGGGAAAATGAAGGGTCAGAGAGAGGAGTACATCTCACACAGCCTGGAACAAGTGTGGACACAAACTGTGTCCATCATACAAGCGAATGGGTGCTCTCACATGCCCTCCTGTCCACATCCATCCTGTCTCCCCCAGCACAGTGTCCTGGGCTGGAATGGAGATTAACAGGGGTTCGAAGAGATGGGTGACCCTTCCCTCCGTCAAGGTCCAGCTTGCTTCTCTCCGTGGTCCCACAGGGCCCTACCTTCCTGGCTCAGCTCTCCTCCAGTCTCAGAATAGAGAGGGCAGGGCTCTGCCCTAAGCCACACAGCAAGCCCAGGCAGAGCTGAAGCCAACCCGGGCTCCTTCGATCCTTTCTCCTGCCCTTTCTCCTGCCATCCGAGCCCAGGGTGCACTTTATGAGGATCCCGGCCCCCAGGCTGGGGCACGGTAGGCACTTCAGGAAGGTTCACCAATATTATATTCATTTGTTCACTATGTATTCTGGGCCAGCTCTCTTCATCATCTGTACAACTGAGAGGGTGTGGGTTCCATTCAGTAACCCCAAAAGCAGTTTCCAGTTTTTTCCTTTAGTGGTTTTGAGGACTCAGGATCTGTGGGTTCTAATTCTGCTCTACTTCTTAGGAGCTGTGTGACCCTAGACAAGTGACTGACCATCCCTGGGCCTGTTTTCTTACTGAAACACGGGAGTAGGTAATAGTTTATGCCTCCCTGGGTGGTGAAAGTGAAAGTGTTAGTCGCTCAGTCGTGTTAACTCTTTGCAACTCCATGGACTGTAGCCCACCAGTCTCCTCTGCCCGTGGAATTCTCCAGGCAAGAATATTGGAATGGGTTGCCATGCTCTTCTCCAGGGGATCTTCCCGACCCACGGATCGAACTTGGGTCTCCTGCATGCAGGCAGATTCTTTACCATCTGAGTCACCAGGATGGTCTCCCTGGGTGGTGGAGAGAATTAAACCAGATGTGGGGCAGGCTCAGCATCGGGTACGCAATACATGTCCACTGTTACTATCATCTGTTGTTATGATTGCTTCCCAGGTTCATCCAAGATGGGGTGGGGACCCCTCCCCCCTCAATCCTTCTGCCCCCTTCCTGGGCACCCTGGGCAGCCCCTTGAGCAGCTGTGAGCTTCCCAAGCAGGCCCCTGCCCACAGTGCCATTCCAGGAGGTTGGCACCGAACAAGGCGGGAACAGGAGGCGGGAATGGGAGGCCAGCCCACGGCGGCGTCAGCAGATGGGCACCATCTGGGCTGGCTGCTCGGGGAGGGCTGGCAGCTGCCGGAGCGGGCGGGCGGGCCTGGCAGCCCCTCCCCCACCCGCCCTGGCACGGTGCCCGCCCGCCTCAGGTTTCTCAGGCCACCAGAGGGGGTGGGGAGGCCTGGCTGGGCTCTGGGGCTGGGCAGACAGCTTCTCTCTCTGGGCCCTGCTTCCTCCGGGCTCCTTCCCAAACGAGAGGCTGGGGAGGAGGCCCGGCCTTCCCACTGCCAGGCAGCGGTCCTCGGCCCCACGCTCCAGCCCTTGTGCTTGGGACCATTCCAGCCCCAGGGCCTTTGCACTGGCTATGGCCCCCCAATGGCCTGGCACACTCTCACTCAAATCTCTCTGTGGCCCAGCCAGAGTACCTGCCATACCTCTCCACGCCCCTCCCTGTCCTTAGCTTTTTATTAATTTAACTGAGAATTGTCAGCTTCCCCATCTCCTGCTCAATGGCACATCTACCCACAAAGGGCATGCAAGGAGCAAGCAGCCCCAATGTCCCAAAGCAGAGCTCATGTCACTCCCCTCATCAGGGTCCCCCGGCTGTCCCCTAGACCACCCTCAGGGCACACATGGAGTCCATTCCTGGAATCAGGGCCCCGTGTCTGCAACCACGCCGATGGATGCCCGAGGCAGCCAAGTTTGGCCCAAGGTGGTGCCTGGGCTCTGAGGAGCCTGGCAGCCCCAGCGCTAAAGGGATCTTCTCCCGGCTTGTCCCTACTCTTCTATCCTCCAAAATAAACCTGGAGAGGGAGGCCTGGGATTCCTCCTTGGGGTGGGGCCCCAGCAATCCATCTGACAGCCCCAGGGAGAAACAGAGGCTGTGGGGGTGGGGGGAGCCGAGCCTCATCCCCAGGTCTGGGGACAGGGGACGGCCGAGTGTGTGGGTCTCTGCGTGTCTCTTTCTGTCTCTGGGTCCCCCTGTGTCTCTGGGTCTCTCACTGTCATTCTGTTGGCCCCGAGGCCCCACATCTGACACCCGAGGTGTTACCTCCTTCCAGCTGAATGGCAGTTGCCCATTTCAATATCCTGCCTGTGACCTGTCCCAGAAGTCAAGCAAGGCCTGCTTTCCCCACTCCCCATCAACCCCATGGCCTCCCAGCAGGGCTGGTTTGAGTGGCCGCTGCACTCTGACCTTGGCCCAGACACCCTGCAGCCCTGAGACCCACAAGGAGAGAGGAGAGAAGAGGTGGCCAGTTCTCTCTGCCATCAGATGACTGCTTGGCTAAGAACAGAGACGTAACTCTGGCCCAGATGGGGATGGGGGTCCTGCGATGGAAGTCGGGGAGCTGGGGCTCAGCAGGGGGTTCTGGGTGGCAGCCTCAGCTTGGGAATCCTGGAGAAAGCTCTGGTTAGTAGGAGCCTAGAACACAGACCCAGCCCAGAGGAGGCCAAGCCACATAGACTGGACACCCACATCCTACACTGTAACTTACCTCCATCCCCTTCTGCCACTGAGCACGGAGGGCTAGCAGGGGTGCCTCAGCTGTGTCCGACTCCTCGTGACCCCATGGACTGTACCCCACCAGGCTCCTCTGTCCATGGGCATTCTGCAGGCAAGAATACTGGAGTGGATTGCCATGCCCTCCTCCAGGGGATCTTCCCAGCTCAGGGATGGAACTCAGGTCTCCTGCATTTCAGGCGGATTTTTACCATCTGAGCCACCAGAGAAGCCCAAGATACTGGAGTGGGTGGCCTAACCCTTCTCCAGGGGATCTTCCCAATCCAGGAATCGAACCTGAGTCTCTTGCATTGCTGGCTAATTCTTTATCAGCTGAGCTACCAGGGAAGCCCCAGCAACAGGAGTTGCCCATGTCCAAACCCTAATTCTGCCCTTTTCTAACTGTGACCTTGGGCAGCACAGGTAACGTCTTCCAGGGTACTTTTTAGTTTCCTTCTTTTGAGGCTTCCGTTTCCTCATCTGTACAATGGATACGATTCCTGCCTAACAGGCTTGCCATGAGAATGGAAAATAACTGCTAAGTCCTCAGAAAAATTGCTTGACAGAAAGAAAGTGGCACTGGGAGTTGGGGTTTGAAGCATAAGTAGGAGTTTTCCAGATGAGAATGACATCCACAGCAGAGGGAACCATATGGGCAAAGGCATGGAGGTGGGAAATTATAACCCTAGTAAGGATGATAATAATAATGATCCAAGAAAAAAATAAGTAACGGTCCACAAAGTCCTATCCCTGTGTTGGGTACTTCTCTCCATGACCCCACAGGGGTTATTTGTCGAACACTTTTATCATAAGAATCCAACATTCCTACAGCTATTTTTGATCATCTCAGTTTAAAGACAAGGAAAGCAGGCACAGAGAGATTCAGTGACTTGTTTTGGGTAACCCAGCTGCCAGGCAGTCAGGCAGGAGGCTGGGCTGGGGTCGGGCTCCCTGCCCAGCCCTCGAACCCGACCCTCACTCCCAGCTGGGTCCCCTGGAATGATGGAGCTGGCTCAAAGCAGGAGAGGGTGCAGCCTTGACCTTCCCCAGCCCTCACTCGAGGAGGTTGGAGGAAGTTGACCAGATCGGCTAGCAAAAGCATGGCCGAGGGACACGAAGGTGTCTGTGGAGGCCTGGAGGCCCCGCCTGCCTGCTGAGCTGAGGGGGGAGGGGGTCGATGGGGGAGGGGAGCTGCACAGAGATTGTGCTGACGCCGGCAGAAAACTTGCTTCAAAATTTTATCAGCTCAGCGCGGAGGAGGGGGGGTAGGGCCGGGCGCGGAGGATGGATGTGGTGGGAGAGACCGGGACCTGCATGGTAATGAACACTGCAGCCCCCAGGCTGCCGGTGCCCTCCCCTCCCCCCATCAGGCTGCAACAGTCACCTTGTCTACCCCTCTGCTTCTGGCCCCATCGAATTCCGGTGGAGGGTGAGGGATGGGGCAGATGGGGTCAAGGTCAAGGAATCAAGGTCAAGACTGGGAACTCTGGCCTGGCTGTCCCTCCCACACACCATGGTGACCAGGAGACCTCATGGAAGGCTCACAGCACCACTGGGAGTTGGCATGGTTGTTCCTCCCACTGTACAGAGGAGGAAACTGAGTTACAGGACAGGGCTAGTCCAGAGTCACACAGCCAGCACACGACACATGGCAGGGCTTCGATCAGAAGCTAGGCTGTCCTGCCTGGAGTCCCCGCTTCTCATTGCCCCCTCTCCCCTCCTCCCAAGTCCTCCCCAATCATTTCTGGTTGTGTGATCAAGTGGGTTCCTATACGGCTACCAGTGGTGGGACTGGGTCTCCAAGCCGAGTGCACCCACCTGACACGCTCAGGCAGCCCGGGTGTGTGCAGGTTCACGCCCACAAGGGTACCAGGCTCAGCTTGGGTGGGAACAGCAGGGCCACCCGCCACACAGCAGACCAGAGTTCAACATACGACACACACCATCTCCGAGAATCTCCCCAGGCCCAATCCAGGTAAGAACTTGGATAACTTCCATGTGACAGCTCCACTGGCCACACCACCAGGAAGCAGTGGGTCAGTGAAGCCCACTGCCTGCGCAACCAGGCCCTGCCCATCACCACCAGGACCTGCTGACGTTCAGGACTGGGCCACCCTTCCAGCCTCTGCACCTCTGCCCAGGCTGCTGACTCCCTGGGAGAGCCCCATGCTCGTCACTGCCCAGCCATCGTGCAGAGCTCAGCTCAGGGGAGCCTCCTTCTCCAGGAAGCTGTCCTGGATTTCTCCATCCTCACAAACCCCGCTGGTCTCTATGTGGACCATTGACCACAGAGCCAGCAAACACCAGGAACACTCAGCTATAAGGGCGGGAGTAGGGAACCCTGACGACCAGAGAGATTGATGACATAGCTCAAGTCACACAGTGCCCCAGCTTCCCACTTGGCATCAACATGACACCTGTCAGGACTCTGGGAAGGTCTGAGAATCGATCAACCATCACTCAGTGTGCCACCCAGCACCCTTCCAGCTTCTCCCAGGAAGGATAAGGCTGTCCCTCTCCCACCTGTCAGTGGCCCATCCTCACTCCTGTTGCCAACAGACCTTCTGGGACAGCATCTCATTTCCTGTGACCTGCCACTCTCCTTGGACATCAAGGTCCGATGTCCTCCCTTCAGACCCCCAGGACACACCTGCCCCCTATCCCACTCTCCCTGTCAACCGGATCTCTTTCCCTTACAGTTCACATGGCATGTGCCTACTCCCTCTGAGGCACCTGCCTCCTCCCTTTGACTTGAAGAAGGCCCGCCTCCTTGCTCAAACCTTGCGAGAGGCGCCTCCCTCCTTGGACCTCTCCTAGGTCAGCCTCCTCCACCCCCACCAACCCCCCCTCAGACCTGTGGGCCTGGTTGACGCCCCTGAGATAGGCTAGGCGCATCCCCAGCCCTCTCCACCTCCAGCCCCGTGCATGCGCACGCCCTTACTCACCTCGCTCCCGCACGAAATAGGCCAGGTAGAGGTCGAGCTCCTTGACCGCCACGCCGATGTGGTGCGGCTGCACGCAGAGCACCGGGTGGCCGCACTGCGCCGCCTTGACCAGGCGCTCGCCATCAGTGCTCTCCAGGGGGATGCCCTTGAAGAGGATGACCATGACCAGGTCCAGCCGCCACACTTTGTCGGCCTGGCGCAGGCAGTCGATGCGGCGCATCTTGCCCTTCTGGTCGGGGTTGGAGAGCACGCAGCCCGGCGCCTTCTTGCCGGTGATGGCCAGCACGAAGTCCTCGCGGCACTCGGGCCGGATGTCCTTGCGCAGCTTGGCCAGCAGCCGCGATGCCCACTTCTGCTTGATTCGGCTTTCTCGCCCAGCAGCTCGTCCTTCACCGCCCGCTCCTCATCCTTCGACATCCGTTTCTCATGCTTCTTGAAGTACTTGCGCTTCCGTGCCTGCAGGTTGAACCAGGTGTAGGCGAAGGCGCGGACGTGAGGCAGCAGCGCCTCGATGAAAGGGTGGAACTCATCCTGCAGGGCGGGAGAGGCCAGAGATCAGGAGGTGCTGGGGCCTATGGACCCACTGCCCGGCCCAGAAGACTGAGGCTGCAGAGGCCCCAGGCAGACCCATTGGAGGGATGGTGGAGCAGAGGTGTGTAGAGGTCCTCTGCAGATACCTCCAAACTCTCAGGGAAAAAACAGGGCCAGAGGGGCCCAGCAGAAATTCACTGGGTCATATGAGAACCCACTGCCCAGATGGGGAAACTGAGGCTCTGACCATGGTGGAAGGCACAGGCCAAGGAAGCCAGTCATGGAGGGCTGTCTTAACTCCAATGTACAGGCAGGACAAGCTGAGGATCCCAGGTGGAAGTTGATGGGGACCCACTGAACAGATGGGGAAAACTGAGGTTGATAGAATAGTGGCATGGATCCATTCTCTGCCTTCTAGAACTGGGTCAGCAAACTTTAAAAGTACCATAAAAAACCGGTAGTATTTTAGTATATGTTGCAAGATGCCACAGAGATGTGACCGGCATGGCAGTGTTTCAGTAAAACTTTATTTATGAACACAGACAGCGGGCCTTGGGTCCTGGGACTGTAATTTGCAAAGCACTGAACTAGAGCGTGAGCTCAAATGTCCAAAGCAGGTCTGAGCACACACTGGGCACTGACAGCTCAGGAGCAAACTGGCTCACGGTGTCACCTGTCTGCCAGACCCACTGCTTGGCAGAGGAAGCTGACATGACATGGAGGTTCGAGGGCTGCCTCTACTGGCTCTTGGCAGTGATGAAAAAATGAGGACAAGATATCTTTTCTAAAGCCCAGAGATACAGACAGAACCAGCTGAGGTCCACAGGCCAAGAGGTCTACAGGTCCATTGA
>SJXQ01004954.1:11801-38209 GCA_006408695.1 Aepyceros melampus | reverse complement strand
TAGGCACCGCCCCCTTCTCCCCTCCTCCTCCCGGGCTCTGCGTCTGGCGCAACCCCGGGACGAAGCGAGGGGCGCTTGCTGAGACCTCGTGGGGTAGAGGTGATTCTGTGGCCGTCCTTCGGTCTGGGTTCCCCCCTCCCGCCTGCGACCTCACTTCCCCCAGCTGGGGCTTGGGGATTCAGGGATCCCTTTGGGGAAATGATTCTCAGCTCCCACAGGGAGAGCGCCAGGGTTTCGAGTTGGGGCAGACAGCACTCTGGGAGCAGAATCAGGCCCTGACTGCCCTTCTAGAGCCCTAGCTGACTCTGGGGGCTTCCGGAAGTTCATCCTGTGCCTTGCTGGGCAAACCGGGGGCCGGCCAAAAAATCTCAGGCAAACGGTGGTAACAACAGCCCTGCCAACATAGTATGTGTTCAGTGGTACGGAAGTAGCCTATATCTCCGGCGTCTAGAGAGCGTTCGCTCTGGGACGCTGAAGTTTTCTTTTTTCTTCGGCGCATTCCTCTCCCCACTTGAAAAAAAATTTTTTGGCCGCACCCAGCGGCATGTGGGATCCTTGTTCCCAGACCAGGGATCGAACCCCTTGTGTCCCCCATTGGAAGGCAGAGTCTTAACCACTGGATTGCTGGGGAAGTACCCCTTGCCGGATTTTTGAGAAGAAAGGGAAACTCATCAACCAGCGTATCAGAAACCCAAGGGTCCTGATCCTGACGTCTCTGACTGGATGCTTCGCAGGTCGGAATGGGGAGGTTCTGGAGGGGGTCTTCCGTCTCACACACCTGAAGCCAAAGAAAGCAGGGCGCATACCCCACTCTGGCTCTGGAGAGGAAAGGGTGAAGAGGACAGAGACCCCTTGCTCCCAGCTCCTCTCTAATCAGCCTCTGTTAATCCCTAGCTTGAACACTCCACTCCTCCCTTGCCTCAGGGAATTAGGTACCTGGGAGGAGAAGAGAGAACAGGAGAGGAGGGAAGGGGTGGGTTAATGTCAGCCAGAGATTCGGGTCTTGAGGGCTATAATGGAGGCCCGGAAGCTGCCCCCGTACCCATCATTTTGCCAACAAGGCCATCCTTAGGTCTGCGGGCATAGAGTTAAATGCTTTACACAGGACTACTCATTTACTCTTACAGCAGCCCTAGGAGGTGGGTGCTATTACCTCTATATCCCCATTTCACAGATGAGGAAACTGAGGCTCAGACCGGGTTTTAGACTTTTGCCTAGTTTCACCCAACCTGTAAGTGATAATGGTCCAGAGGACTCTTTCCTGACAATGAATCTCCTAATTTTGGCTTCTTTGGCAATCTGCATAGGCTGAGATTCTCCCAAATCATCAAGTCTTGGTTCCTTTTTGCTTAACAGTGCTTCTCTCCATCTATCTCTTTCCTCTCATATTTTGCTATAAGCAGTGAGAAGAAACTGATCTGCACCTCTGACAATTGGAAATTCCCCTCTGCTGAATATCCAAGTTCATCGCTTACAAGTTCCGCTTTCTGCATAACTGTAGGACACTACTCTGTTAAGTTACCACCACTGTATATAAAAGATCCCCTTTCTCCCAGATGTGTTGACTTATGGTTCTTCCACCCTAGAACATTCCCAAAAGACAGACTGATTAGCAAACATATTAAAAATGACCAGCCTTATAGAGACCAAAGAAAGTATAACAATAAGAACTTACCATGCTTTGGTATTCATCAAGATCAGTAAAGATTTCTGAATTGATAAAACCCAGTACTGGTGAGGATGTGGTAAAACAAGCATTTTCATAAATTACTTGGAGGTAAAAGTATATATGAACCGGGAAAGCAGTTTGGCACACATGGTAGAGGCCTAAGCAAGTTCAGACCTTATGGTTCAATTTCTGGGAGTCTATCCTGAACTTGGGAAAAGGTATGCCCCTAATGATGTTTATTGCCACAGACTTGGGTAAATTGCTATAAATCAGTGTTTCTCAGTCTTTTTTGCATTATCCCTCTCTGGTTGTTTTAGACATTTTTTTCCTAATCACCTCTTATAAAATTTTAATACCACAGATATACCAAATATTTGTTTATATATTACGTGTATAGTTATGTTTTGTACATGGAAAGAGTAAGATTTTTTTCATTCCTCAAGAACTGATTTTTGCCCTTGTTGCGAATGCATGCTATAAAGAATGGTATAGCCTTCTGATGGAGTGGTACAGTCCTTTAAAAAGTTTCAATATGAAAAAGGCAGCCATCCCCAAAAGAAAATGAGAAAAGCATGCAAATGATGACACACCGGTGGCCAGAAAGTGCATGAAGGTTGAGGAGATGCCTGACCTTTTTAGGGATCAAGAAAATGCATGACAAAGCCACATCGAGGTCCAGTTTTATCCCTGTATCATTGTTCCAAATTTAAAATGTCCAACAATACCAAATGTTGGAGAGGCTGTGGGTTCACAGGACTCCTCCACACTGCAACCATTTTGGAAAGCAGACTGATATTAATCACAACACTGAACATTCATGTGCCACATAACATAGCCATTCCTCACCCAGATAAATATCCACAAAAAAACTTGACTTTTTGCCCCAGGAAATATGCCCCCAAATGTTCATGACTGCACTGTGAAGAAGGCAGACACCCAGAAACAACCCAAATTCTCATCTCGAAGAAAACAGAAATGCATTCTGGGAAATTCACCCAATGGCATAGTAATCAGCTACAGTGGTGTTCTTAGCCACAGGCAAACAGTACGGATGGACTTAGCAATATTACATGGAGTGGAACAAAAACTCCCCAATATTAGGCACAGCATGAGTCTCTCTATGAATTTCAGTTCAGTTGTTCAGTTGTGTCTGACTCTGCAACTCCATGGACTGCAGCACACCAGCTTCCCTGTCCATCACCAACTCCCAGAGTTTGCCCAAACTCATGTCCACTGAGTTGATGATGCCATCCAACCATCTCATCGTCTATTGTCCGGTTCTCCTCCTGCCTTCAATCTTTCCCAGCCTCAGGGTCTTTATAGATTTAAGATAACTAAAATGAGACAACATTTTTAGAGAATACATATTTGAGGTACAATTATTTTCAAGCAAAGAAAGGAGACATTCCAGATTAAGAAGTGTGATTAATTCTGGGGAGAGGAGCCCAAAAAGTAGGATGGGGGAGAAGCATTTCTGAGGTGTGAGTTATTGTGAAAGTTCTGTTTATCCTAGTGGTATTTATTTTGAGGATTTAGGGTATTTATTCTATAAGAAAACATTTAAATTTACTAATAAATGGAACAATGATAAGTGCAAGTCGCAAGTCAGGCTGGGATTAAACTCATACCAGCATCTAAAGCCCAAATAAACAGCAAAATCACGAACTCAAAGTTAGGATGGGCTGAGAAGAGACTGTCAGCTCCATGTTGGGAGAGGGGAGGGTGTCTGCTTGGTTCACAGCTGTGTCCCTGATGCTGAGAACAGTGCCTGGTGCACAGCGGGGGCTCAGTACATATTTGTTGAATAGGTGAAAGTCTCAGGGGGCAATGCCTGTTTAAAATCCCATTTTTAAAAATAATCACATGTGTGTATCTTAAGTCTTATATATACAAAAAATGTATCATATAAAATGTATATGTACTAAACATATAAACATATGCATAGGAGCCAAAAGACCCTGATGCTGGGAAGGATTGAGGGCAGGAGAAGGGGGCAACAGAGAATGAGATGGTGGAATGGCATCACCAACTCAATGGACATGAGTTTGAGCAAACTCCAGAAGATAGTGAAGAACAGGGAAGCCTGGCATGCTGCAGTCCATGGGGTCTCAAAGAGCCGGACATGACTGAGGGACTGAACAACAACAACATGTATAATTATTATTAATTATGTAATTTATATTTGTACATTATAGAATATGTGTATGATTAAAGTATATTTAAAAGATTCACACACACACTAGGCTTCCTCAACCATAGCACTGATAATGAACTTATCTCCAAGATTTTTTGTTAGGCAGAGGAAAAAAAGAGAAAACCCAAATTGCTGAATGTTAAAAACATGTGTTCAACATTTACATAAGAACATGAAGAAAGCCGCACAGTCCCAAAGCTGCAGACACCCATCCCTGTGCGCAGGTGATAGACTTAGCCCCATTTTACAGATGTGGGAACTGAGGCCCAGAGAGTTACTTCCTAACTACTCTAAATCACTTATCACTCAGCTCTGCCTCTGGCACAAAAGCAGACCCAGACAGTAAGTAAATGAATGGGTGTTGCCTAGTGTCAATGACACTTTTTGTGTTTGGCTTCTTTCACTGGGCATAATTATTTTGAGGCTCATCCTCATTGTCCCTTGTACCAACAACTCATGCCTTTCTATCCTGGGCTAGTGTTCCGCTGTCTGGATATGTTACACAGTGTCTATCCGTTCACCTGCTGATGGACATCTGAGTTGTTTCCAGTTCTGGACTATTACAAATGTAGCTGCTATGAACCTCCGGGCACAAGCCTTCCTATGAACATTTGCTTTCACTCCTTGTGGTGGTAAAGGTCTGGGAGTAGAATGATCATAGCCAAGTGCATTTATGTCAAAGTCTTCCATGGCCATAAGCTTTCATTTCTCTTGGGCAAAGATCTCAGAGTAAAAGATTGGATCCCACGGTGGTAGGTGTGTGTTTAACTTTATAAGAACCTGCCAAACTATTTGCCAAAGTGGTTGCACCAGGGGACACACCCTCCAGAGGGAATTTCAGTTGCTCTACATCCAGTGGCCAAGACTGAACAAACACAGGAGCAGATGCATCATTGCAGACCTGGTGAGTGATGGGGAGAGTGCCAGTCAGATGGCAGCAGGGGTGGGGGAGCAAGCAAGGTGAGGCATAAATCCAAGGCTTGCTGGATTCCGCAGAGCCCTGCTGCTCCCAGCTCCATCAGGTCCAGGTGCAAACAGCTACTGATTTGGACCCCTAAATCCATTGGAAGGACTGATGCTGAAGCTGAAGCTCCAATACTTTGGCCACCTGACATGAAGAGATCATTAGAAAAGACCGTGATGCTGGGAAAGATTGAGGGCAGGAGAAGAAGGGGACGACAGAGGATGAGATAGTTGGATGGCATCATTCACTCGATGGACATGGGTTTGGGTAAACTCTGGGTAATAGTGAAGGACAAGGAAGCCTGGTGTGCTGCAGCCCATGGGGCCACAAAGAGTCGGACATCACTGAATGACTGAACAGCAACCTAAATCCATAACAGGATTGTACCCAGGGGTTGTCACTTTCCCGTCTTGGCAGTGATGACCAGTTCTCCTGGAGAATCTCAGAGTTCAGGGCCTGCCTTTGGGAGGCCATAGGTGGGAGTGAAACATCAACAAGTTGGCCCTAAGTGATCTTCAGATGTATCCAGTGGGGACAGTTTGCCAGTGAACCAGAGAGTCTTTGAATCCTTGCTCCTTTTGCTACAAGTACTAGAGCTTCTGGATCTCTACCTCAAGGCACAGATAGGAGCTGCCTAGCCTGGGTTCAGATCCCTGTAGTGTGACCCTGGGCAAGTCAGCTCAACTTGCTGAGCCTCAGTTTGCCCATCTGTAAAATGGGGGAGGGAAACACAGTAGTCATTGTTGTTCAGTCGCTCAGTCGTGTCCAACTCTTTGCAACTCCATGGACTGCAGCAAGCCAGACTTCTGTGTCCTTCACCATCTCCATGAGTTTGCTCAAACTCATGTCCATTGAGTCTGTGATGCCATTCAACCATCTCATCCTCTGTCATCTGCTTCTCCTCCTGCCTTCAATCTTTCCTAGCATCAGGGTCATGCTGAGGATTAAATAATTTAATATTTGCCAAGTGCCTAGAATGGGAGAAGGCAATGGCAACCCACTCTAGTGCTCTTGCCTGGAAAATCCCATGGACAGAGGAGTTACAAGTACTAGAGCTTCTGGATCTCTACCTCAAGGCACAGATAGGAGCTGCCTAGCCTGGGTTCAGATCCCTGTAGTGTGACCCTGGGCAAGTCAGCTCAACTTGCTGAGCCTCAGTTTGCCCATCTGTAAAATGGGGGAGGGAAACACAGTAGTCATTGTTGTTCAGTCGCTCAGTCGTGTCCAACTCTTTGCAACTCCATGGACTGCAGCAAGCCAGACTTCTGTGTCCTTCACCATCTCCATGAGTTTGCTCAAACTCATGTCCATTGAGTCTGTGATGCCATTCAACCATCTCATCCTCTGTCATCTGCTTCTCCTCCTGCCTTCAATCTTTCCTAGCATCAGGGTCATGCTGAGGATTAAATAATTTAATATTTGCCAAGTGCCTAGAATGGGAGAAGGCAATGGCAACCCACTCTAGTGCTCTTGCCTGGAAAATCCCATGGACAGAGGAGTCTGGTGGGCTGTAGATCAGGGGGTCACTAAGAGTTGGACACGACTGAGAGATTTCACTTTCATTTTTCACTTTCCTGCATTGGAGAAGGAAATGGCAACCCACTCCAGTGTTCTTGCCTGGAGAATCCCAGGAACGGGGGAGCCTGGTGGGCTGCCGTCTATGGGGTCACATAGAGTCGGACACGACTGAAGCGACTTAGCAGCAACAGCAGCAGAATGGGACCTAACACCTAGTAAATGATGGAAGGTGTTTGTTTGTAGCAACAAACCAGCTTGAGACACAAGTCTGTCCTCTGCAGATTTGCCTTAGCAACTGGGAAAAAACTAAGTGCCCAGCCACTGGCAATTGTGAAGGAGATGACATAGGTTGAGGCAGTAAGGCAGGCTCTCAAGAATCCTCAGTGGTGTGAGGGAAATGCTGGCTATTAGAAGCTGACAGAGGTGGGGTTGGGCCAGATTTAATAACAGTAGCAAACACACCTGGGTCAGGCTCATTTTTTGCCTACCACAGTTCAAAGTAACCCAGGGCTTGCAAACTTTTCCAGCCAAGAGCCAGCGAATGACTATTTTCAGCCTTTCAGGCCAGAGGATCTCTGTTGCACCCACTCGTTCTGTCCTTGTAGTTTAAAAGCTGCTGTGGACAACTTGTCAATGCATGGGTGTGCTGGGTGCCAACAAAACTTTATTGACAAACACCAAAATGTGAATTTCACATCATTTTCATATGTCATGAAATAGTATTCTTTTGATTCCCTTCAACAATTTAAACATGCTCTGGACTACCAGAGAAGCTTCTCTGGTAGTCCAGTGGCTAAGACTTCAAGCTCCCAATGCAGGGGGCCCGGGTTTGATCCTTCATTGGGGAACTAAATCCCATACTGCAATGAAGATCCTGCATGCCACAAATAAAACCCAGTGCAGCCAAATAATTAGTTAATTTAAAAAATAATTATTACAAAAAACTTGAGCTCAATGGCTGAACAGAAGAATCTAGCCCTTGAGATGTAGTTTGCTGATCTCTGCCTTAACTCATTGTCGTGGCTCTGAGTGGAAGGTACTGTTATCATTCCCATAGTACAGATGAGGAAACTGAAGCACACAGAAGTTGAGGGAGTTGCCCAAGGTCACACAGCCAGTAAGCTTTTCAATGCTTCTGCAGGAGGTGTTACTTTGATGGTGGGGCAGGGGGTCCAGTCTTCCAAACAGAAACCACCCACCATCCCTACTTTCCCAGCCTTCACACAGTTCCCCCACAAAGCACCATCTTTCCCCTTTGAATCCTCTGAGTCCCTGGGGGGTTAACTGTAGCAGGTGTCATTACTCCCATTTTATAGATGAGTAAATTGAGGCCCACGGGTGGCCTTGAAGCCCTAATAACAGCTTTACATTGTGTAAGCAGCCATTTCCGGCTATTAAGCCATTTCATGCACAAAGAGCCCTCAAGGAGGGGCAGGGGAAACACTTATTAGCTTATGTGATAGAAGAAACATCACTAAGGCCCAAGGAAGGAAATGATTTGCCCCGGGTCACGCGGTGGCTGAGCTCTGTGTGCAACGTTGAGGCTCCTCCATCACTGCCAGTGCCCGAGGCTCTCACTGGTTCCGCATCCGCCTCCAGTGAAAGGATCTAGATGCCTGACCTTTGCATTCATTCATTCATTTGGCTGCACCGAGTCTTAGTTGAAAGTGTGGGGTCTTTAGTTGTGGCATTTGGTCTCTCATTTGAAACACGTGGGATCTTAGTTCCCTGATCAGGGATTGAGTTGGGGGACTCTATATTGGAAGTATGACGTCTGGGCCACTGAACCATGAGGGATGTCCCATGACCTTTGTATTCTTTGCCTTGTCTCCATCCTCAAGCCTTGATTTCAGCCTGGCACAAACTAGATCTCCAGGGCTGCAATGTGGGTGAGGCCAATGGGGTACTTATTGAGGGGTGTGATACCTAAAAAGGCACCAAAAGCTCAGTCATCAAGATAAATAATCTTTTAAAGTATCTGCAGAAAATCTAGGACCAACAGAATATTACAATTAAATAAAGTCAGGATTGGTATTAGTGATTTTTTTTTTTTACCTCAGGCTCCAACCTCAGGCCTATAGGTAGGCAGGGATGGAAGACCAGATTCAAGGAAGACCAGATTTGATGTGGCTTGGGGAGACCCTGAGATAGATGCAAAGGGCACCCCAGGCCAAAGGAACAGCCTAAGCGAAAATGGGGAGAGACAAGGCAGCAGCCAGGCATGGACCTTGAAGGCCAGGTCTGCTGTCCTTTGAGGCGGCCACCCCCATCTCTGAAAAGGGGGTGCAGGCAGAGGATGAAGAGCACAATCCTCCCTTCCCACACCTGCCCCCCCTTTCCAGCTGCTGAGAGTACAAGGCCAGGAGTATGATTCAGAGTGGCCCGGCCTAGGCTTAGCTCCAATCCCTTCCTCCTGCCAACAGCTCTCTCTCCTCCTTTGGATTCTGTTGGAAAAAAAACAAAAAACAAAAAACCTCTCCCTCCCCACCCCACCCCCCACTGCTGCTGGGAGGAATTTGACATGGCAGCAGGCCCAGGCCTCCACCCTCCCCCAGGCAGTCCTCTGCCAAGCACGACGTGGCCACACCGGGGAGGACCCTATGAAGATGGCACTCTCCCCACCTTGGACACAGAGGAGCTCCTGACTCTGGTGAGCCCTCTAGGGGGCCCACCCTGCTCCTCAGGGCTCGTCTGGCACTTCGCTCCCTGCCAGGCCAGAGACCATCTGTTCATCATTGAAATCTCAACACTGGGTTTGGTTGGCAGAGATTTCCGGAGCTGCAGGGCAGGGACCCTGGGAGCAGAGGGCTTGCCCAGGTCTTGGTGCCCCCTAAGATGGGCCATGCTGGGCTTCTGGGCTGGGTGGGGTTTGAGACCCCTCCATACATCTGCACACACACACACACACACACACACACACACACCACACACACACACACACACACACACAACACACGGCTCCGTTTCCTCGGTCCCCCCAATCCTGGGAATCAGGCCAGAACTGAGTTCCAGCCAGTCACCTAGCAAGACCTCACCAGGCCGCCAGGCCATGAAGCCTTCCCACAAACACAAATATACCCGCCCCGATTACTCCCCCTCCTCTAATTCAGAAAGCAAATCCTGGTTGACAACCGAAGTGGCTGATGGCTGCTGGAGGTGCTTGCCCAATTGCCAGAGTATGGGGGGGCTCTGTCCAGACTCTGGAGCCCTGGGTTCTTCTTACCACACCTGCTTTTCCCTCTCTCAACCCAGGGAACCCTGGGGGCTCCCCCAGAGCTGGAGGGTGGGGTGGGGCAGGGCTGAGGTAGAGGGGATACTGGAAGGGGTGGGGGCTAAGCTGGAACATATGCAGAGGGGTTAAAGATAATTAGTCTTCTTTCATTGATTCATCTAACAACATTGATCCAGCACCTTCTGTTGCCAGGCACTGTTCTGGGCACTGAGGATGTGGTAGGGGACAAAAAAAGGGCAAAATTCTTGCCCGCATGGAGCTGATGGTGCAAAGGGGGAGATAGGTGGGGAGGAAGATGTGGAAGGGGAATGTATAGTTGGGGGGTGATGAGTAACTTGGAGAAAAAAAATGAGAGAGATGGGGACGGGAAGTGGGCAGGTCAGGCTTGGGGGTGCAATTTAATAAGCTAAAGGAGGTGGAGAAGAAGCCATGTGGGTGTCTAGAGGGAGAGTGGTTCAGAAGGCATAGCACCTGCAAAGCCCTGGGGCAAGTCCACAACTGGTGTATTGGAGGAACAGAAAGGAGGTCCCTGTGGATGGAGCAGAGTGATCGAGGGAGGGAGGGAGGGCAGGAAGAGGGTGCGGCAGGTCGAGCTGGGCCTCCCGGCCTCAGAGAGAACTTGGACTGTTATCCCAGGGAGATGGGAGCCCTGGAGCGCGCTGAGCAGAGGAGGGGGCGGGGCCTGACTCAGATTCTCTCGGGCGCCCTCTAGCTGCTGCGGGGAGGACAGACTGAGGGAACAGGTGGGAGTTGGGGCCCAGGATGAGCGATGTGCTGGGTCCAGGTGGGTGGTAATGGGGGCTGCGCTAGATCAGGTGAAGGTTGTATGCCTACTATGTAAAACTAGCTATTTGCTGGGATGTTCCTTTGCCTTCACATTAGCTCCACAGGTACGTATTGCGTTTGTGCGTGCTAAGTGGCTTCAGTCGTGTTGGACTCTGAGAACCAATGGACAATAGCTTGCCAGGCTCCTCTGTCCATGGGATTCTCCAGGCAAGAATATTGGGGTGGGTTGCCATTTTCTCCTCCAAGGGATTTTCCCAACTCAGGGATTGAACTCCGAAGTTTCTTACGTCTCCTGCATTGGCAGGCAGGTTCTTTACCACTAGCGCCACTGGGAGGCCCAGAGAAAGGCACGACTGCACCCCAAATCCTAGTGTTTACAGCACATCCTAGTGTTTACAGCACATCTTATCCGTGTCTAAAGCCCTCCAGGGCTCCCTGTTGCCCTCGGGATGAATAAGTCTTCCCCGCGGCCCATGAGCCCTGCATGACCTGCCCCTTCTTCCTCTCTCCCCTTTGCTCACTCTGCCCCACACAGGTCTCCGGGCTATTCCTCCAACACACCCGGTCAGGTCCTGCCCCCGGGCCTTTGCACATGCCATGCCTGCTGCCCTGACTCCTCTCCTTCCAGTGTGGCTTTTCCTCTGCATCTTCACTTCCTTAGTGCCCGGCACATGACAATTGCTCAGTAAGTATTTAGTGAATGACTTACTGAATGTTAAGTATAATTCATGCTTTGTTAAGGCGATAACAGCCCAAGAGCACACATCTGAGCAAAAAGCTCCCTCAGCGCAACTCTGAGGCCCACAAGTTAGGAAGCACCAGCAGAAGGATGTCTCTAAGGGACCAAGAGGGGTAGATCTGGGACTAAAGGGACCCACTCCGAAACTCTTTGCTGGGCCAATGGGCTTCACCTGGAGATGGGGCGTGACTTGTTGGAGCATTGTCATTGGCCAGCATGTACCCAGGCGTGTTCTGATAGGCCTCGCGGCCAGGCGCAGGCTGATTGGCTCCTTCTTCTCCACCCACCATATCCAGGCCCGGGATTCCACTATTTGTGCTGGTGCCCAGTTCTGAGTTGCTTTTTCTATCCTGATGGTGCCTGCGGGGCCAAGGCAGTGGCACTGCCCAGGCATGCCGCCCTCAGATTTTGCAACTGTGCCATGCCTTGGGCTCCTTCTACCAGTTTCTGGAACCCTGGCATAGCCGGTCGCATTGACTGCCCACCCCTCCCCAGGTGGGACTAGTGTCCTGAGCAATGGTTGCCCAGGGAGACTGTAGAGCCTGCTTGCACCCTGATGTGCTGTGCTCTCTCTGAGCCTGAATTCTGTCTTCTGCTAAAGGAGATCTCTGAACGTGAGGGTGCTAAGGAGGCTGTAGAGGTTCTCAAAGGGGTGGTTCTGTCCTCCAGAGGACACTAGGCTGTGTCTGGGGACATCTGTGGTTGTCATGATGGGGGTGGGGGATGGAAAGGATGCTGCTCCTTATTCACAGTGCCCAGGGCAGCCTCACAGAGAATGATCCCCCGCCCCAATATCCACAGTGTCCACGGGGAAGAAATTGCAAGAGAGGGCTAGGTGTTTTGGAAACTGGAAAACACTGTGTGCAAGAAACAAGCATATATTCTCCTGTGGCAGGCCAGACCTTTACAGAGTGGGCTTCATTTATCTTCCTGACAGCTAAGGCATGTGAGGACAATGAAATTCAGACAGTTTTGTTGTGCACCTACTGTGTGCCAGGACCTCCCATGCCTCTTCTACACGTGACCATCTCACATTCTACCCCTGCCACCAATTCTTCCATTACTCCTTAGCCCATTTCACCGATGCACAAATTGAGGCACCTGCCCTCAATCACCACAGGTAGCACCTTTGCCTCTGGTGCCTGTAGTGTAGACAGACTCACTCACTTGTATCATAATAAGAACATCAATAGCCGATGGGGCCGACTTTGTGCTAACTTTTACAGACTCAATGCAGTAATCCTCAAAGCTGCCCTCTCAGGGGTGTAGGACTGTTGACTCCATTTTATAGGTGGGGAAACTGAGGCCCAGAGAGAAGTGGGTCTGTTCCAGGGTTCTGTACAACATACAGCTAGCATCCCAGGTCATCTTGTACTCATACCCCTGTTTCTGCCAAGCTAGGTCTGCTCCCTGGCCCTTCACCCCAATCCTCCCAGAAGGTGGAAGGTGCTGCTGTTGACCCACTCAGGGTGCAGTTCCTCCAGCCCCTCAGCTTCTCTGGGCTCATCCCTGCAGCCCTCCAAACAGGAGGAAAGGGAAGCAAAGCAGCAAGAGAGACTGGGGTTAGACACCTAGTAGCACTTCCTGGGTTTGGAGACTGGTAGAGCAGGAAGTGTACCTGAAATATTCCCTCTACTGGAAACATTTCATACCCTTGGAGCAGAGCAAAGAGCAAGTGAGTGATGACCCTTCTGGACAAGACAGGGAGACTGCAGTTCCAGGAGGTATGACCATTTGCGCATGGGCAGGTGATGCCCAGCAGCTGGGGAAGTGTATCCCTGAGGGCTTTGATATTGTCCAGATGCCTTGGCTCTAGAGTCAGGCTGAACTGGGTTGGAATCCTGGTTTGGTCATTAGTTTGCCTGGTTACTTTGTGGGGGAACTTGCCATTGCTGGGGACACTGAGAATGCCATGGAGGGTGGTGGCTGGAGTCAAGCCCAGACTTCCACAGAGGCTATTGGGGAAGGCCTCCACCCAGCACCTCTGCCCCAGGGCCTGGCACAGCAGCTGGGTGTGGGCCGGGCACCGCCTGGCACTCTGGAGCCTGCCCACACATGCCAACCTGGGCACAGCCTCCAGAGTCCCACTCTTGTGTCTCTGGCATCTCTCGTTCGAATGGAGAAACTGAGGCTGGGACCTCGTGAGGTGGGAGCTACTGAGCAATTCAGGGTGGCCATGGGGACACAGCCCACCTGGCCCCCATGACCGCCCAGCTCAGGGCTCCCCAGGCTGCCCGTCTCCCTCTGTCACATGGGAACTCAGACAAGTTGCTTCTGTTTTCTGGTCCTCGGTTTCCCCATTGGTCTGAGAGGATCTCACTGATGTGCCTGGCAGGGCTGCTGCAAGGAACAGATATCATGCACTTCTGTGCAGCAAAGGGGCAGGAGTGACACTGTGATTTCCAGTCCCACAGGGCCCAGGAGGCCTCTTCCCCTGAATTCCACCTGCCAGGCCCCAGCAGTCAGGCCACTGAAGGCTCAGACCTGAGCTCTGCTGCTCGTAGATGGTGTGGCCTCGAGCAGGAGGCATCCTTGCCTCAGTTTCCCCATCTGTAAAATGGGCACATCCACATGATGATCACAGTTGCCACTCTTTGCAGGCTGCCTTGCTGGCTGGAGGAGGGCCCCAGAGACAGCCCTCCCATATCACCTGAGTAGGGTTGGGGTCACCACTTCCCACCACAGGGGCTCTCTCCCACCTCCTGCCAGCTGCTCATAAAAGTCCTGCCAAATGGGAGGTTTCTTTGTCTTCTAAAAATTAGGGGGCAACTCCTGCTCCTCTAGGTCTTAAAAGGGAGCTCCTTGGCCTTTGCCCTTTGCCCTCTGACCTCCAGCAGCCAGGTAGGGGGGAGCCAACAAGTAGGGAGAGCAAGTCAGGAGGACGGTAGGAGCCTGGTAATTGGGCCCCAGGTCACACCCAGGTATATATGCCACTTAGGGGGGCGTTTCTTGGGAGTGGGAGCCTCAGGTGCGGATTGAAGTCCTAGCACTGCAGCCTAGGCTGGGGGGCAGGGAGCGGGTGGCTGGCACCCAAGGTGGGTCTAACGGCAGGAAGTCGGTTACAGAGGGAGAGAGTCGTTGGCACTGTGATTTCCGGCTGTGCTGCTGGGTTATGTAAAGGGCAGAGCCGCCGGGTGGGGAGGGCGGGCACCTCGACATTGTTGCCCACCTGGCCTAGCTGACAATGGAGAGACAGAGTTTCAGAGCAGGGGTTGGCATTAATTTGAATCGGACCATGGGGACTGATGCCCTCAGCTCATTTCTCCACCTCCTCAGCCTCCCATCCGCTGGGCACCATCAGGTGGAGGGGTGGGAGGCAGCCCTCTGGGTTTCTCAACTCTCCCGGCTCTGCCCCAGAGGCAGAGGACCCCAGTCTTGGTTTGCCAGTCTGTGCAATAGGCCTGGCTTGCATATTTATTTACTTTTGTTTTTGTTGTTGTTCTTTCTTTTTTTCTCAAGGATTAGAGACTTTTTAATTTATTTTAAATTTTTTTTTTATGACTACTATATGTTTGGGCTTCCCAGGTGGCTCAGTTGTAAAGAATCCTCCTGCAATGCAGGAGATGTGGGTTCAATCCCTGGATTAGGAAGATCCCCTGGAGAAAGAAATGGCAACCCACTCCAGTATTCTTGCCTGGAGAATCCCATGGACAGAGGAGCCTGGCAGGCTACAGTCCATGGGGTGGCAAAGAGTCAGACAAGACTTAGTGACTAAATCACCACCACCATAACCACCATCACCACCATCATACATTTATCCATCATATCATGTAGATACAAAATTAAAGAAATAGAGAAAAAAATTTTTTTCCTTGTGTTGAGAACTCTCTGAACAGACTTGGCTGAGGGGAGGTGGCCTCTCCACTTCACAAAGGAACACAGAGTCTAGGTGAGGACCGCCACGGCCATGAGGTCTCTCGTCCAGTCCCAAGCTGTCCTGTCCCCAGTGTGCATCCCACCTCTTAGTTCATCAGCCCACGTTAACTGAGCACCCGCTATAGGTTCACTCCTTCCGGGGCTTTCTCCACAACCTGGAGGTCGGGACCCCCACTTTCTGGAAGAAGAACTGAGGGGACAAATCTGGGGTCAGAGAGGGGCCAGAGCCGGACTTGGGTGTCCTCACTTTGGGCCCTATGCTTCCATCCTTGGTAGCTCAGTCGGTAAAGAATCTGTCTGTAGTGCAGGAGACCCGGGTTCCATTCCTGGGTTGGGAAGATCCCCTGGAGGAGGAAATGGCAACCCACTCCAATATTCTTGCCAGGAAAATCCCATGGACAGAGGAGCCTGGCAGGCTTTACAGTCCATGGCATCACAAAGAGTCGGACACGACTTAGCAACCACCATCACCACTCCCATCCCTCAGACATGCGCTGCACCCACCCCGCCCAGCCCCCACCCCTGAGCCCCTTCCACCACCTAGACCTGGACTTGGGGGTTGGCAGTGGCCACTGTATCTTCACGGAGTGGGGGTGGGGCGGTGGCTAAGGTCAGGCTGAAGATCCCGCCCCCTTCTGGGAGGGGCCTGGCCAAGAGCTCCGTTAACAGGGCGATTAAAGAATGACAGATGCGGGGGCGGGGAGCCTGAAAGAATTAAACCAGCGCTTGGAGAGGTTGGTTTACATAATCTCGGGTAAGATGTGTCCTCTGGAGCCAGGATTAGGTGCTGCCGTTTCCCAGGCAGCCTTGGGGGAGGTGGCATTCCGCTCCTGCTCTGCCCTGCTCCACTGGAGCTACCCCCTCCCCAACCCAGCCCTCCTGCACACCTGCTGGGGGAAGCTTGGGGGCTGCAGGGGCCGGTGCCCCTGGGAGGATGCCAGCTCTGCCGGATGAGAGGGAGACGGGTCTAGGAAGTGTGCCACCTGGCAGATCCACTCCCAGGTTCTGCCTTGCACAACCGGCTCCTGACCCTGGACAAACCCGAGGCCTCACGTTCTCTTCTGGAGAATGGGTTTTGCCGGTTTAAGCATTTGGAGCATGGTACACAGTTGGTGCTGAATAATCCTAGACCTTGGGAGGCCTTGGAAGCTGATATGTGGGCTAGCCACACCGTCCATTGGCTATCAACATTGCTGATGGACTTCCCTCGGGCCCAGTGGTTAAGAATTCACCTGCCAATGCAGGGGACACGGGTTTGATCCCTGGTCTAGGAAGATTACACATGCTGCTTGGTAACTAAGCCTGAGGGCCACAACTACTGAGCCTGTGCTCTAGAGCCTGCCAGCAACTGCAATGAAAAGCCCACGCACCACAGCTAGAGAGCAGCCCCACACTCATGGCAGCTAGAGAAAGCCCGCACACAGCAGTGAAGACCCAGTGCAGCCAAAAATAAAAAAATATTTTAAAAACGAATGCTGACTGCAATAATAATAAAGTCTAACAACCATTTCAGTTTTCCTTATGCCATTCAGTGTCCCTTGATAGTATGTGTTGTTTTTCCTCTGTGGTCTGTCCCTCTCCCTGGAAAGCCAGCTCCACAGGCACCCAGGAAGCACCCTGCATACAACTGCGGCGCTGCTCATGTGTACTGCACAGCCACTCAGGAACATGCTCTGTGCTGCGACGCTCACATGGGAATCCCTTGGCAACCTCACAAAACCAGGAAGGGCTGTTTTATGGCTCCTATTTCCCAGAGGCAGAAAGGGAGGCTCACCTGTTCAAGGTCATCCTGCAAAGAAGTGACAGAGCTGAGGTTCGCATCCAGCTCCCTTTGCCATCCGAGGCTCCCAGCCAAGTTGCTGCCTGGCTCCTCCTGGACTCAGACGCTTGCAGGACGAAAGCGCAAGGAGACATGGGGCAACCAGAGATGCCTGGACCTTTGCATCCACCCATCAGGCCTTGTGGGGAGCAACAAGGGGGGTCAGCAGTGTCACTTTTTGAGGGGAGCCTGTGTTGGGAGACTGTGGGCACAATAGGGGATAGACAGTGCAGGGGGAGGGGAAGAGGAAACTTGTTCCCATCACACATCACAGCCATGGTACCCTGGCCTCCAACAACCAGGCTGGGGATCCAGAGTGACCCCCACCTCCAAGGAGGATGCGCTGCAACCACTCAGCGGGCTGACTTCTTTTTCCGGTAACTATTACTCAGCTCCGGGATCTGGGAGAAAGGCAGGGACGTGGCCAGCAGCAGTAACGGGACTGGATGAGGGAGAGGGTGGAATTCCCACTCCTCCCAATGCCTGGGCTGGCTTCCCGCTGCCTCCTTGCAGGTGTTGGATGTCCTCAGAGGAAGGGAGGGGGCAGGAGAGACTCTCTGATCTCTATATGGCCCAGACAGTCATACAGGGGAGATTCCATGCTGGTCCAGCCCATGATCCACTTCCTCCCATGCTGACCACCTGTCACCAGCCTTCGGGACACACACTCACCACTGTAACTGAATCTACCAGGCAGCTCTGCTGATCCCCCCACCCTGTGACTGGCGCAGACCCAGGGAGAGTGAGATGGGAGGGGGCAGGAGGGGCTCTGCCCTGAGGAGTTGGCAAGCAGGGCCAGGCTTCAGTCCTTCACCCTCTGCTCTCTCCCTCCTCCCCTCTTCCATCTTCCAGATGGGCAGTTACTTAATTTCCTCCACTGGTCATAGCCTGTAACATCCCTGTGGGTCCAATGTGCGTGGGGTACCGACTGGACACACATGGTTTTTAACAGCTCAGGATAGACCCCCAATCTGCCTCTGACTTTACAATCTGCAGGTATGAACATTCCATGCACTCTTGCTTTGCTGTGGGGTTAAGTGGATTTCATGGGTCCCATTTTACAGATGGGGAAACTGAGAATCTGAGAGGTGAAGAAATTTGCCCAGTGGGGGCTGATTCAGATCCTCTTTGGTTTCCTGGATTTCACTCCTGCCTCCACCCAATCTCATCTGAAAAATGTCTCCCAATTTCTCCATGGCTCCTCATCGCCCTAAGAATAAAATCCACTGTCATCTTCATGGCCCACAAGGCTCTGCATGACCTGCCCCATCCCCTCCCTCCCCTCCCCTCTTCCCTCTCTCCCCTTCACTCACTCTGCTCACGCCTCATGGGCCTCCTTCTTGTTCCTCCAATACACCAGGGCTGGTCCTTTGTCTAGACCTTTGCCCAGACTACGCTTTCTGCCAGGGACATATTCCCCCAATGTCTTAAGGCTGCTTCTCATCTTTTAGGACACTTTCTCCATAAGGCCTTCCCTCCCTTCACCCCTTCCACTTGCCACCCACCTATCATCCTAGTTTTTTGTTTGTTTGTTTCATAGCCTCAGTATTGTCAGATACTGTGTCTATGTACACCTGTCTTGGTCACTGCTGTATCTCCAGTGCCTGGAACAGGGCTCGACACCCAGAAGGAGTCTGATAAACATTTAGGCCAGTGGTCAGCAGACTCTGACCACATCCAGCCCACTGCTTTTTTTTTATAAATAAAGTTTTATTGGCACAGAGCCATCCCATTTAGGTACATGTCATATATGCTGCTTTTATGGTACAACTGCAGGATTGTGTAACCGCGACAGAGGCTGAATGGTCCACAAAGTTAAAAATATTGACTATCTACCTTTTAATAGAAAAAACTTGTGACCCCGCCCCCTCCCCCTGCTTTACAACTAACAGATGTAACAGAACCAAAGAAAACACTCAGCCTGCCCCAGCTTCCGGTCCTGACTCTCCCCTCAACCTCTGACAGTATGCCTTTAGGAACTGTCTTCCCTTCCCCTGAGTCTCAGTTTCCCTCACTGTCAAATACAGTAAGCTTCCACATCTCACCAATTGCAGCCAGTGGGTCAATGTTTAATATAATCAAATGATGGGACTTCCCTGGTGGTCCAGGGCTTCAGAATCTGCCTTCTAACGCAGGGAATGTGGGATCTATCCCTGTTCTGAGAAGATTCCACTGCCCTGCAGGGCAGCTAAGCCTATGTGCCACAACTACTGAAGCCCGTGTGCCCTAGAGCTCATGCTCTGCAACGAGAAGGGCCATCGCAATGAGAAGCATGTGCCCACAACTAGAGAGTAGCCCCCACTCACCACAACTAGAGAAAGCCCGCCCACAGCCACGAAAACCCAGGACAGCCAAAAAGTTAACAGTAATTATAATAAAATAATCAAACAGACTCATCAGAGACATTTGAGAGCCTAGAGGTGTGTCCTCGGATATCTGCAGACATGACATCACAAGCAACAAGGAAAAGACTAGAGCGGCTGGACAAATGGTCTTGGGGAAAACTGACTTGCTCCATGAGAAAACTCAAACTGTCTCCCTGGCTGATGTCACCTACAGATGGATGCCTCCCTAGATTAAAGACCTAAATGTGAAAAAACAAATGGGACCGTTGGCAGAAGAAGATGTAGGAGAGGAACTTTAGGGCTTGGGGGTGGCAAACAACTTTGTAAACAAAAACCTCTGAAGCACAAGCTAGAAGACAAAGAAAGACAGCGCTAAGTTGTGTCCAACTCTTGCGACCCCGTGAACTGAAGCCTGCCAGGCTCCTCTGTCCATGGTTTTCTCCAGGCAAGAATATTGGAGTGGGTTGCCATTTCCTTCTCCAGGGGATCTTCTCGACCCAGGAATTGAACCCTGGTCTCCCACATTGCAGGCAGATGCTTTAACAACTGAGCCACATGAGACAGCAAAGGATGTGTAACTTCTAGGACATTAAAATGAAAGACTTCTGTTCCTAGGACACGAGGAACAGAGTGAATAGAGAGATGATAGGACAGGAGGAGAAATGGCAGGACCAACAGCTGGAGTGTACAGGAAGTCCTAGTCAGGGCTGCTGTGTTGCATATATGGCAGGTGGAGTCATTCTCACTCTAGTTTAATTGAGTTCCAAGACATCCCAGTGGGAATGTTTACCCTGGAGGTATACAATACGGTGGCCCTGCTCCTCAAAACCATTTCAAAAAGGTGGTATCCCTAGAGCAGACTGGACAATGCGTATGAACCAGCAGCTTTCAGAGGAGAGGAGAAACGGTCCGCCATAAGCAGTGCAGAGTAGCACAGTTGGTATCACTTTACACCTGTCAGGGAAAGACAGGGGGTGCTGAGGGTTGCTGAGAGCCCTTGTGTGTGTGAGGGTGTGTGTGTGTGTGAACTACGGCAGCCCCTCTGGGAAGCAGCCACTCACTAGCAGTTGCCAGAGGTAGATATATACACCTAACAGCAATGCAGCATCCCACAAGAAGACATACTTAGGAACGCCACAGCAGCTTCGCTCATAAAAGCCCCAAACTGGAAACAACCATATGTCCAATCAGCCGAAGGATCCAACTGCAAATGCTGAGGTTTCCTGGTGAAAGGAGGAATTCTGCCACAAAATTGTCACACAGAAGTCCTGCCTGTCTTCAGCCTGCCCAGCTTGCAGATTTCAGACTCAAGGATGCAACATCACTTCTTAACTGAATTTCCAGCATGCTGGCCTGCCCTACAGATTCCAGACCGGCCAACTCCCACAGTACATGAGGCAACTTCTTAAAATAAATGTATTTATCTACTTATACCTATGTCTGTTTGTGTCTACACACACACACCCGGTTGGTTCTGCTTCTCTGGAGAAACTTGACGAATATGTAGCCCATCCCTGCCTTTTAGAAATAAAGTTTTATTGGCACACAGCCACACCATTCACTTTTGCATCATTTTCCCAGGCCTGTTAGCTTCCCTGGTGGCTCAGACAGTAAAGAATCTACCTATAATGCAGGAAACCCAGGTTCGATCCCTGGGTCGGAAAGATTCCCTGAAGGGGAATCCAGTATTCTTTCCTTGAAGAATTCCAGTATTCTTTCCTGGAAAGTCCCATCGACCTAGGAGCCTGAGGGGTTACAGTCCATGGGGTTGCAAAGAGTCAGACATGAGTGAGCCACTTTCACTATTCACTTTTGCTTCCAGGCCTATTACCTATATGTGCAGCCTAACAAAACACATTTTCAAGGACACAAAGATGTAAAGAAGATACACTTTGACACTTAAGACATTTGCCTATGGAAGGACAGAATTAGGAAAAAAGGACAGAAATACAGAGGTAAATAAAACAAAGATAGGAAACAGAAAGGAAACCTTCAATAACGTGGGAATATGGTCAAAGGGTTAGGGCAGGTCTCCTAGTCACGTGCTGCCCTCTCGTGGGGTCCATAAGCATTGCGGCCTCTATCACTTGGTTTGTCCTAACAGAGGGACTCTACCAGGGCTCAAGCAGGAAAAATCTGTCTGCAACGCAGGAGATCAAGAAACGCAGGTTTGATCTCTGGGTTGGGAAGATGCCTTGGAGGGGGAAATGGCAACCCACTCCAGTACTCTTCCCTGGAAAATCCCATGGGCAGAAGAGCCTGGTGGGTTACAGTCCATGGGGTCGCAAAGAGTTGGACACACCTGACATGCAAGCAAGAGATGGTTACTGATCAATAACCAAAGCACCTTGTTAAGGGCTGAAGTCCACTGCATGGGTGCATCTTAAAAAATTGTGGTAAGATACATAGAACATAAAATTTACCATATTAATCATTTTTAAGCACATAGCTCAGTGGCATTAAGCACATTCATATTGTCATGCAAACCATCCTCGCCATCATCTCCAGAACTTTTTCATCTTCCCAAACTGAAACTCCATCCTCACTAAACATTTGACTCCCCGTCTCCTCCCCCAGCCTCTGGCCCCACCACCTACTTTCACACCTGGAGAGGGTGTGAAGAAAAGGGAACTCTCCTACACTGTCGGTGGGAATGTAAATTCATACAACCACTATGAAGAGGAGCATGGAGCTTCTTAAAAAACTAAATAAGAGTTACCATATGCTCCAGCAATCCCACTCCTAGGTATATATCCAGAGAAAACCCTAATGCAAAAGATACATGACAAACTTCTCTGGGGGCCTAGTGGTTAAGAATCCACCTTCCAATGCAGGGTATGAGCATTTGATTCCTGGTCGAGGAACTAAGCTCCCACGTGTTGCAGAGCAACTAAGCCCATTTACCTACTGTACATGTACCTACTGTAACTGCTGAAGCCCACGTGCTCTGGAGTCTGTACACAACAACTAAAGACTCTGTGTGCCACAATGAAAGATCCCCCATGACGCAAGGAAGATCCTGCGTGCCACAATTAAGACCTTTGTTGTTGTTCAGTTGCTCAGTTGTGTCCGACTCTTTGCAACCCCATGGACTGCTGCATGCCAGGCTCCCCTGTCCTTCGTTATTTCCCATAGTTTGTGCAAACTCATGTCCATTGAGTCGGTGATGTCATCTGACATCTCATCCTCTGTCATCCCCTTCTCCTCTGCCTTCGATCTTTCCCAGCATCGGGGGCGTTTCCAAAGAGTCAGCTCTTTGCGTCAGGTGGCCAAAGGATAGGAGCTTTTGCTGCAGCATCAGTCCTTCCAATGAATATTCAGGGTTGATTTCCTTTAGGATTGACTAGTTTGATCTCTTTGCAGTCCAAGGGATTCTCAAGAGTCTTCTCCAGCACCACTGTTTGAAAGCTTCAATTCTTCGGTGCTCAGCGTTCCTTATGGTCCAAATCTCATATCTGTACATGACTACTGGAAAAACCACAGCTTTAACTATACAGTCCTTTATCAACAAAGTAATGTCAGCCAGCGGAGGGGGAATAAAGATGCTTGAGCTTGGAGAGATGGGAGTTTGTGACCACTTTGTCAGCCACATTTACATGATATTTATTAATATTCCTTTATTCACTTTTCAATACCTAATTTCAGCGCCTCCTGTGTATCATGCCTTATTCAGAACACTGGGAACCCAGAGAAGGCCAGGGCAGAAATCCCGGCTCCCACTTGTGGCACAGTAGGGGATACGGAATTACACAGAATATAATTGCAACCTGTGATTGCTGCATTCAGGAGAATGGGGGAGGAGTAAGGACAGGACAAAAGAAAGACCTGCTTTAGTTTGGAAGTGGGGCTGTCTGAGGGCCATTTGAGCTGAAGACGGAGGAATGAAACTAAGCCAGCTTGGCAAAGGGGATATGAAACAGCATCTAGGGCGGAGGGTACAGTCCGTGCAAAGGCCCTGGGGCAGGGCTGTGACAGGTTCATTGTGGAAGGGGGAGGAGGCCTGTGTGGCTGAAGCAGAGTGAGCTAGGGGGAGAGGGAGGAAGGGAGGGCAGGCAGGCGGTGGGGCAGGTTATGCAGGACCTTGTGGTCTACAGGGAGGACTTGGGTTTTCCCCCGAGGGAGTTAGAAGCCCTGGAAGTCTGTCGGGAACAGGGAGGGACCGTGGTGGAGGTGTAACTTGACTCGGATGCTCACTGCCTCCTCTGGTGGCCACTATGGGGTTAACAGATTGTGGAGACCAGGATGGGAGCTGGGGAATCAGGACTGAACTACACAATGATGGTATCAGGTCAGCTTATCCAACTGTGGGCCTCAGTGACCCCCTCCGTAAATGGCACTGCCCAGAATTTAGTACGTGTTCAGCAATTACCAGTTTGCCCTGAATAGCTCACCGAATCCTCCCAACAGCTCTATAAGGAAGGAGTTATTATCATCCCTATTTTACAGATGAGGAAAAAGAGGCGCCAAGAGGGAAGGTGACTTACTCAAGGATACACAACTGGCGAGTGGCAAAGTGAAGTTCTTGCTCTTAACTCCCTTGCATAACACCAGGGGGCTAAGATTATACACACGGGTGGGCAGGGCAGATGCTTCTGAGAGTGAATGACGGAAGTAGTTGATCTGGTCTGGGAGGACTGTCTGGAGGTGGTGGACCTGAGACTTAAAAGATGAGCTGAAACTACGAGGCACCTCTGCAGGAGGCCTTGCAGGGCATAGGCCCCGAGGGAAGACCCACCAGGAAGCGCGGCCCAGGTAGGCCCATACCTAGCATCCAGCGCCATCTTTCCAAGATATGGCCCTTCCCCTCTCCCCGGCAGCACTGCTTCCAGGGACCACCCCCTCCCTCTCCCTTTCAGATTGGGTGGCTTGGTGCTGACGCCCTCCCCCAGCCACCTCCAGCTGGTAACAATCCCCAGAAAGGGGTCATTAAGTGGCCCAGCTGAGGCCGCCGATAACCAGCGCACAGGCACTAGTTTAATTTTCCACTGATTTGTGTGCGGTGGGCCCCCCAGAGCTGAGCCATGTGTGTGTGTGGAGAGGAGCATCCAGCCCCACAGCCATCTACAGGGAGTGAGGGCAGAGGAGAGGGCTTGGGGGGCCTCAATGAGGGACAGTTAGGGGGCAACTAACATGATTTCTGCCCCCCGCCAAATCTCACCAGCCTGGCCCTACAGTGGGGATTTCCCGGGTTGTACTGGGTCCTTTGTCCTTCACACTCTGACGCCACTTCTGTCTTCAACCTCCACCCACTCATCTGTCCATTCAGCCATCCAGTTGTCCATATGTTCATCCATCCATCCATCCATCATCCACAATCTATCCATCCACTTATTTCCATCCATCATCCATCCATCCACCCACAGTCTATCCATCCCTCCACTCATCCATCCACCCACCCACCCACTCAAGTATTCATCCACCCACAACCTATCCACCTACCCACCCACTCACTCATCCATCCATCCACCCACTCGTCCATCCCTCCATCCTCTTTCGCTCCCTCCCTGACTCCTTGTCCCTCCCTGCCACGGACAAGCAGTTATTGATCACCTAACATGAACCAGGCACTACTTTGGGCCCCAGTGGTTTTCTCCACACCTTACTTAGTATCCCTCCCAGACCATCCCATAGGGTCGCTAGTCTCAGCATCTTCCTGCACAGTCCTGCCTGCCCCCTATGCTCTCATCTCAGAAACAATTCCACCCTTGCTTTCCGTCCCTGAAGCTGGGATCCCAGCATTAGCCTCACATCCTCCCCCATCTCCCACTCCACAGCTTGTGGCCCCCCACATTCTTCCCATTCACCCCCGTGGGACTCTCCCACCCATGCCCAAGTCTCACTTTCTGCCATGTGTATCACCACCTCCATCTCCTCCTGGCCTCCATTCCAAATCTCACAGCTGCCTGAAATCTGGTCACACCCCTCCATGCTCAAACACCCTCTATGGCTCCCTGCTACCCCAGAAGGAAGGCGTTGCTCTGCATCCCGGCAGGCTAGGCCCCCAGGGTCTGGCTTCACACTTCCCTCTCGCCTCCCTCTGCCACCTCATTTCCTCCCCAC
Source organism: Aepyceros melampus (assembly GCA_006408695.1). NCBI lineage: Eukaryota > Metazoa > Chordata > Mammalia > Artiodactyla > Bovidae > Aepyceros > Aepyceros melampus. The sequence continues at coordinate 13,007 of SJXQ01004954.1, read as the reverse complement.
CTTAGCTCGGTCACACCCAGCACATCCCCACCGCCACACCTGCTTCTGCGTGGCTCCTTCTGCCAAGAATGCTCTCCTTGCTATCTCTCTGAGCTGAAAGCCTTGGCATACCCCCCTCCCCCGCCCCCCAGCTTGGCTCACATGCCACTTCCTCCAGGGAGCCCTCCCGAATAGAGCCTGTTCCTGGGTTTCCATCTAAGGACCAGCCTCTTCCACTCTGCCTTCGGCTCTGCCCCTCAGGTTCTCAGAGCCCCGCAAGGCCACCAGGTGTAGAGGTGGACCAGAGCACCGTGTCAGCAGCTGGTGTGGGGCCAGGGTGTGACACTCACCACCCGGGTGACTTGACCTCCCGTAATAGCAGCCACTCACGGATGACAGAGACGGAGGCTGCTTCAGAAGGCAAGCCCTGCCCCACTATGTTACCCTAGCACATCTCTGCATCCTCACACAGCTACCGCCCCTCTCTGAGTCGGTATCCTCATCTGGAATGTGGGGAACAAGCCTCCTTTGTGGGCTTGTTGGGAAGACTCCAGTTGGTTATTGTCTTGAGCTGTCTGCTCAGCGCTGTGAAGTTATGGCGATTTGCTGTGTGACCTTAGGAAAAGTGCTGTCCCTCTCTGAGCCACTCTGTCCCTTCTCTTGACTTCTAGAATGAGCAGCAGCCAGCTCTACCCTGCTCCTGGAGGGGCAGCGTCAGGAGCCCCCAGGGGAGGGTCTTCACACCCCACATTTGCCAGCCCAGGAGAAGAAAGGATGGAAGAGAGGAAGGACTTCTAGAAGGTAGGAAAGTGCTGGGACTTGGAGCCAGGGTGGAGGTGAGGGGGTTCGTGCATGTGGTCAGGTACTAGTTGTCTCGGGCTGAAGTGAGAGGTGGGGCTGGCAATGTCGGCTGCCTTCATTCACTTACTTACGGAGACCATTCATTCATTCTTTCTTTCTTTCATCATTCACAAAATATTGCCCTGACTTCTTTAGCGGTTAAGCCCCCAGGCTCCGCAGCTGAGTGGCCTGGGTTCGAATCCTTATGCTGCTTCAAACCTAGCTCTGTGGACAAATCCATTTACCATCCCATGCCTCAGTTTCCCCCTCTGTAAAGTGGAGGGTGGCATACTGTGACCCCTTCTGCCCTCTGTGCTGTCCGGGTCTGCACTGCCCATCCCCCCGCCCCAGCCCTGCTCTCTGTGTCTCCCCAACTCTCTTCTCCTG
>SJXQ01004953.1:0-81569 GCA_006408695.1 Aepyceros melampus | reverse complement strand
CCATCTATGTTCATCAGTGATATTGCCCTGTAGTTTTCTCTCTCTTTCTCTCTCTCTTTTTCTTTTTTTGTGGCATCTTTGTAAGGTTTTGGTATTAGGGTAATGGTGGCCTCTATTTATATTGTTGACATATTTTGTTCTATTTAGACTCTGTATAAATTGTTCATGGGTAGGAAGAATAATGCCCCTAAAGATATTTGAGTCCTAATTCCTGGAACCTGTGAGTATGGTATGTTATAAGGCAAAGAGGAATTAAGGTCACTAATCAGCTGAAGGGAGATTATTTTGATGATCTTGGTGTTCCTAGTATAATTGCAGAGTCTTTCAAAGCAAAATAGGGAGGAAGGAGAGAAGAGGCAGAGAGAGAGAGATGTAATGGTGGAAAAAAGGTTGGGTGATGCTTCGCAAGAAAGACTCAACCACTGCTAGTTTTGAAGACAGAGAAAAGGGACTATGAGCCAAGGGATGTGGGCTTTCCTAAAATTAGAAGAGGCAATGAAACAAATTTGTGTCAAGAGGCTCCAGAAAGCAGTGTTGCCCTGATTACAACTTATTTGGCCCAATGAAACCTGTGTCAAGGTTCTGACCTCAGAACTTTGAGATGGTAAATTTGCTGTTGCTCTGTGCCTCTAAATCTGTGATAACTTGTTGAGCAGGAATAGGAAATTAACATTGGGTAGAATTTTTTCTAAAAAAATATTGCATTTATTTTTATTCATAAAAAATAATCATCTAGCATTTAAAATGCTGAGGCATTATTGTCATTCTCTAATAAGAGCTTATCGCCTCTTTTGATGGGTCATGTGGCACTATTGCCTCCCATTTGAAGGGTAGAAGGAATAGTGCCCATGCTCAGTCATGTCGGACTCTTTGCAATCTCATGGACTGTAGCCCATCAGGCTCCTCTGTCCATGGGATTTCCTAGGCCAGAATACTGCAGTGGGTTGCCATTTCTTTCTCCAGGGGATGTTTCTGGCCCACGGATCAAACCTGCATCCTGCATTGGCAGGTGGATTCTTTACCAGTGAGCCACCTGGGAACCCCAGAAAGAATATGGACACCAATAAAGACTTTCTGTTTGACCAAATTTTGTGCACACTCTGAGTCTTCTTTTTGATTAGGCTCATCCTTGAGCCCTGTTTTCCACCTGAGTAGTCCTATCGTAGCAAGACTCCTACTAAGTCATTTAACAAAAGTACCCCAGCCTTGATATTTGATCACCCTGACCTTCCATCAGCAAAATTCTATTAAACTAAGTTAGCTAAAATTCCCCTACCCTTGATAACTTTCTTTAGTAACTTCCTGATTCTGTGCCTTGGTTATAAATTCATACTTATTATATGAGTTTGGTTATATACTGAAATCTTTTTTCCCCTATTATAATAGTTACTGAATAAAATTTATCTTTATCACTTTCACTGATGTTTGACTCTGATTCTTCTTGATAATATCCAACAACATGTAACACATTCTTGATAAAATGCAGCAATGACCTATCTAGCCTTCAACTCTATCTGTGCAAGTCTTAAGCAATATGCTGACAGTGAAACAAAACTAAAAATTTATTTTTGTCCGATGACCCTAACTATGTTTTAATTTATTTGAAAGACTTAATCAGGCATTATATGGGCCACAAATTAGCCTTTTAATTATATTTTTTAGCTACTATTTTTCATATAGTCAATAATCAATCAAGTTTTAATATTTAAATAGTCATTTCAGTTTGCATTATGAGCAATCTACCTACTTTGAAGAAAATGTGATGTGTCAAGACTTCTACAGAAATCTAGTGCTTAGAAGAAATAAAAGCTTCACTCAATCCAACATATATCCTGTCTCCATGACTGCTAGCCACCTGGGCTAAGAGTTAGGTGAATTATTTTTATGAGTTTTGAGAATAACTATCTCTTGACAGTGTTATTAGTGCTTTTCTACCTATTTATCTGTCTTCCTACATTTCTTATACTTCATCAACTGATAACCTTCAATTTATTTAGCCAGAGAAATGGGAATTAATTTAATGGCTCATATCTTGAGAAAGTTGCTCTACAAAATTATTACATCCAGCCTTTTAAGTTCAAAACTGAGTCAAACAGCATTTAAAAATACTAGAATTATTATGTGCGTAGCTAAACTTCAAACTTGAAGATAATATTATCAAAACTATAGTTGTTAGTCTTATTTGTATCAGCATCTTGTCATCATTTAAATCAGTAAGGGGGAATCAGTGTCAGGTACTGCTAATAATATGAAAGTGAACATGGGGAGGTTTCAAACTTGAGGAATACAAAATTCTGTAAGTTAATTATACAAACACAGTAACTGCAACATGTAGTAGCATTGTAGTAAAAGTATATTTAATCCCACAGCATTTCAAGGAAGGGTGGACATTTAAAAGTCTTCATAAAGGAGGGGATATATGAGTTAGTCCTTAAAGGATGGTAGTGTTTGACAAGAGGGTATGGCGTTTGGTTTACTAAGAGGGAGAGCAGTATGAACACAACAGGCACAGGACAAAATGGTATTTGTGGTTTGGTGAGTAGACCATTTTAGCACAAATATAGAGCATATGTGTAAGAAACCTTTAAGATTGCACTAGAAAATACATTATGACCAGAGATCAGAAGATAATTTTTAGAATGATGGGAAGTCATTTTAATATTTTGAGTTTCCCTTAACCAATCCTTGTTAGATAAGATCCTTGGGTGAATAAAGTTTATAGATAAGGAGGGTGTTTGTAGATAAGAGAGCTGCTGGGATGATCCACCAGAGAAGTAATAACAGGTAACAAACACATGGATTGAGGCAGAAGAAATGGAGGAGATGACACATATTCCATATATATGGCAATACCCCCAGGGCTTCATTCTCAGGGCCCTGCTTAAACTAAGACAATAGCAGGACATTTGATAGCTCCCAGAGTTTAACCCTTTGTGACAGAAAGTGTGTGATAGTCAAAGTAATAGAGGTCAGGCAGAAGAGCCAGCTATTCTGGCTCTTAGCACGATGAGTTTATTTATTTATTTTTTTGATATGTAGAGTTAAAAGATTTTAGCAGGAATTTTAGGATGAAATGATTGGCAATCAGTTACAAATGGGGGACGGTTGGTTGGGAGAGAAACCAGTATGAGGCTGTCAGTGTAGAAGAATGTTAAAGAACATATGGGGATGAGAGTCCAGAGGGAGAGAGTTTAGAGGAAGAAAAGAAAAGAGGGTTAATAGAATCTGTTGTTCTTGTTTAGTCACTCACTTGTATCTGATTCTCTGCAACAGCATGGACTGCAGCATGCCAGGCATCCCTGTCCTTCACCATCTCCCAGAGCATGCTCAAATTCATGTTCACTGAGTTGGTGATGCCACCCAACCATCTCATCTTCTATCAAACCCTTCTCCTCGTGTCCTCAATTTTTCCCAGCATTAGCGTCTTTTCTAATGAATCAGCTATACACATCAGATGGCCAAAGTATTGGAGCTTCATCTTTAGCATCAGTCCTTCCAATGAATATTTAAGATTTATTTCCTTTAGGATTTACTGGTTTGATATCCTTGCAGTCCAAGGGACTCTCAAGAGTCTTCTCCAACACCACAGTTCAAAAGCACCAATTCTTCGGTGCTCAGCCTTCTTTACGTCCAGTTCTCACATCTAAATATGACTGCTAGAAAAACCAAAACTTTGATTATATGGATCATTGCTGGCAAAGTAATGTCTCTGCTTTTTAATACACTGTCTAGGTTTGTCATAGCTTTTCTTCCAAGGAGCAAGCATCTTTTAATTTCATGGCTGATTCCAATGAATATTTAAGATTTATTTCCTTTAGGATTTACTGGTTTGATATCCTTGCAGTCCAAGGGACTCTCAAGAGTCTTCTCCAACACCACAGTTCAAAAGCACCAATTCTTCGGTGCTCAGCCTTCTTTACGTCCAGTTCTCACATCTAAATATGACTGCTAGAAAAACCAAAACTTTGATTATATGGATCATTGCTGGCAAAGTAATGTCTCTGCTTTTTAATACACTGTCTAGGTTTGTCATAGCTTTTCTTCCAAGGAGCAAGCATCTTTTAATTTCATGGCTGCAGTCATCATCTACAGTGATTTTGGAGCCAAATAAAATAAAATTTGTCACCGTATCCATTATTTCCCCATCTATTTGCCATGAAGTGATGGGATTGGATGTCCTGATCTTTGTTTTTTGAATGTTGAGTGTTAATCCAGCTTTTTTCACTTTGTTCTTTCACGTTCATCAAGAGGCTCTTTAGTTCCTCTTCACTTTCTGTTGTAAGGGTGATGTCATCTGCATATCTGAGGTTATTGATATTTCTCTGGGCAATTTTGATTCCAGCTTGTGCTAGAATTAGGGGTATACCAATAGTAGAGATCCAAAAATGAGGATTCAGGCAGCCGTGACATTACAAAGGAAAGGAATGATAACAAGTGACGAATGCTAGAGAAAGGTCGAAAATAATGAGCATGTCTAAATTATAGCAATATTTCATCACTGTAAAGCCATAATTTTAGGAAAGTAGTAGGGGTAAAATATATTTTACAAGGGACCCAACAGTGAGTACATAAAAGGATGCACAGTGAATAAAGTAAAAATACATTTTCAATTATTACAGAGGGATCTATGGCACAGGAACTTGATAAGGTGGTAGAAATGATGATGCCATTTGTGCTCTCTGTACAGTGAATTCTGTTGTCTGGCAACAATATAAAAGTGACACATATTGAAATTGTGTGACCAATTCCATTTATAAGTTAATGCACGTACAAACCAAACTCAGAGCTTAATTAACACATTTTAAATACAGCCAGATGCAAATTTCTGCGTCTTTTAGTTCATTCTGGAATCTTTATCAAATTTTTTGCCTAAATGGGAGACATAGGTGTAAATACTTTCCTTGTAAAGATGGTTAAGGCTTTTCATGTAATTGGAATCACAGTCCTCAAAGTATTATCTGACTTCTAAGCCTATTATTTTGGAAGAGGAGTTGACTCACTACTTACCTACACTTAAATCTGAAACTTCTCCCCATGAAGAGAAAAGGCTGATGCCTTAAGAAGTTGAAAGCTCCAATCAGTAATTTGTGTATACTCTGTTGTTGTTGTTAGTTGCAAAATCATGTCCTACACTAGATAGACCAAAATCGTCTTTGAAAGGCTTATGAATTAGAGAGTCAGGTCTGGAAAATCACAGAAATTTAGGCTGAAGTCTAAAACTTTAGTGAAAAATGAATGAAAAAACCTATTTGGTCATTTGGTCCTTTCTTGCTCCTTTTGGGAATCTAGGCTATATAGTAACTTCAAAGCTCAGAACAGACAATTAATAAAGGGAACAAATGGACTGGGAAATGTATGATATAGAAGAAGCTCCAAGTTAGTAGAAACTACAGGTTAGTAGAAAATACTCCATTTACTGACTACAGCAGTGAAGATAATCTTTGGCAGTGCTTGTTTCTCAAAAAGAGGCTAATAGCTTCATGATTATTATTATGGCATGTCCACATATGGTCAACATATACAAAACAAAGCAAAACAGAATGGAATGAGATGGGCTCTTTGAGCTGCAAATTCAATGTTTACCATTTATTTATAGTCTCAAATCAGGTCATATACTTTGTCCTTTATTCTATTTCTTTTGAATCAAATTGTGCTATGATATTTTTTAATTTGTTGGATTTTTCTGTTGTTTTCTTTTTTTCCCAAACACACACAATCACCTCCTCCCTCAGATACTCTGTATGAATGACTATAAGAACATGTATTTAAAAAAAAAAAATTGTTACAATCTCCTTGCAAAACTGAATTCCTTTAGAGCATGAGTCATGCCTCCAGGTTGGAGGGGCTCAATGTACATTTACAGAATAACCTGAACAGAACCAACAAGCTACTTCCCAAAGCAATTACAATGTGCAGAAAGAATTGTGACTTTTTTTCCCTCTGACTTTCACAAAAATAAAGGGCTAATACCACCAGTGGGCAAATTTTGTAAAATTACTCTCCAAAGTGCTTCAGCAAAACCTGACAATACAACTCAAGCCCAAACTTCCCCCATCCTTGCTTTATAGCAAAGGGCCTCACTGGGACAGGCTGCCAGTCACGCCAACCAGAGCCAAATTGTTTAGTGGATTTGGGAAGTGGACAGATGTTCTCCTGGGATGATGGAGACAGGCACCGCCACATATATTTTCACTTGACGTGTTAACCAATATTCTTAGCCAATTATTCAGAGGCGACCAGCAGTTAATGCATGCAAAGGCAGGAGCTCGAATCATCACTCATGGCTCCCACACAGCCCCAGACTCCTGCCAAAGTGTTAAATTCCTCTCCCGCTCTGAAAGACACGGAGTTCATTTTGTGTGCCCTTGGCTGTGCTCCTTGAGGATTATATTAGAACATTAAAGCTGATTACGGAATGGCCATTGTAGTTGAATAAATAGGAGAAAATAAAACAAACACTGAGGATATATGCCTCAAAATACCAAACCGGGAAGAATGGGTTTTACATATAAGAATGCATTTGGGGTCTCAAAGGTGATTACCCCAAGGCACTGGACGAATGCAACAAAAACAATAGCAGCTGGGCCACACCAGTGATATACTGTGATAACTGTTATTAAGCTCGTTTGAGGCAGAAATATGATGTAATAAGATCTATCTTTTTAACGGAAAATAGAAAAACACATAAGACAATGTCCATTTTATTCAGAGCGATGTTAGCATAAGAAAGTCAACAACTGGAATCTTTGCTTCCAAACACCCATGTGTGCAACGTCATCGTAATTCTGACTTTGCTCTGGGCTTGAAGCAATGCAAATTTGGATCTGGCAAGTGGAAAATAAAAAGATAAAAGGATATAAACCTTGTTTCCAAGAGGTTTGTGATGCAAGTCATCATTTTAAAAGTAGCATTTTATTTCTGGGGGAGATTGTGTTACATGAAATATGTATAATACCAATTTCATAGTAATAATTATATTACTATTTCTTTAATAATAATTTTTGACAAATGTATTAATATGTCAAATATATAGACCTGATTCTGTTGGTGGCCAGTCAGAGAAACATAAAAAGTTCTGAGTTTTTCCCCAAATAGGTAATATAATAGAGGTGATCAGTTAGTTGATGGTGAAAAACTGAATAGGACAGGAAGAGGCCACCCAGAGATGAACAACTGCGGGAATAGCTACCACCCCCAGGATGGGACAGAATGGAAGACATGGTATCACTAGGAACTTAAGGCTCCCTGTGCAGGCTGGATCCACGGTGGACAATTGCTCTGTGGAAACCTTGACTGTGGAAGGAGGAGCCGAGGGAAGTGAGAACTGGAAAAACGGAGGAGACACAGCCACTGCGTTAAAAACTGATGTCAGGGAGAAGTGGGAGAAATGCCTTGTTTCTCCCTTCCTTTCACTGTGAAGTTCCTGTCAGTGCTCCCCACTGATGAACCGAGCCAGGAGCCAGCTAACAAGGGGTCCTGGGACCCACAGCCTGTACACAAAGCTCTGTTCTAGTGCAGAGCAGAGCAGAGAAAGGCTGAGGAGTGAAAGCGAGAACGACCTGGAAAATGACCAGCACTGTTTCTAACGCCCAGCCTTGCAATCTACCCATAATCTCCTTCCTAAATGACTGTAGTAGTCTCCCACAGTTCTCTTTAATTAACCCAGACCTCCTTCTCATCTACTTTCTATGCTACAGAGAGAACGATCTCTCTCTTGAAATCCCCTGTATGATCATGGAGGACTCTGGTCTCTTTGAAACCCCTCGGTGTCTTCCACTGCTCTTGGGAAAAGAAAAATTCTGCATGTGACCTGCAGAGTCCTTCAAGCACTGGCAGCACTACCTCTCCAGGCTCATCTCATGTACCACTCCCTCATGGTCTCTGCTACACTGATTCTGGCCTTGGCTATTCACTGATTCATTCAATTACTCAGCCAAACTTTACCAAAGGTCTGCTTTCTGCCCGTCATTTTTCTTCACACTAGAGAAATGGCAGTTAATAAGACAAATGCAGAATAAGCTTATCTGGAGTATTTTTTGTTTTAGTGTATGAATATGAAGGGGTCGACAGGAAGTTAAAACATGAATAAAGAGTATGTGTGGTGGCTAACAATGCTGTGAACACTTTTATGTAACATTAGGGAGCCCTCTCTACGCATATGATGCTTGAGCAAAGACCTAAAGGAAGTCACAGGGAGCACCTCCTGTGCTAAGTATACATACTACACATAAAGGAAGAGCTTATGAGTCAGAGGAAACAGCAAGTACAAAGTCCCTGAAAAATACAGTAGGTAGATCTGGCCCAAGAGCCCTAGTTGGCTAACCCCTGGTCTAAATTGTCAGTTTAATCTCTTCTAGGGGGTTAAGGGAAGCATATTTTCTTTTGTACTTCACAGAAATTAAATGAATAACAATGCTGATATCCATAGCAGAGACCCAATGCTAGACTATTGCATTTGGTTTGCTGTTTTGTTAATTACACAATATAACCAATTCAGGAAGTGGATGTGAAGGATAAAATGTTCACAAGGGGCAGGGTCCTCAGTGAGGTCTTTATTGAGGAGGCAAAGTTGAGCTAAACCATAAAGAATGCTTGCTATTTATTTAGAATCACCAAGAACATTATACATGTTATATTGTGTCCTCCAACACGTCTATGTAGTTTCATAACCACAGAGAAGTTAAGAAACTAAGGGTCCCAGAGCTAACAGGAAATGGAGTCCAACTAGGATTTCAATTCAAGTTTTTCTCATTCGTTGTGGTGTTAGCCTTCTGAATTTGAATGGCTTGGGGAGTCTGGGGATTGAGATTACTGCTTTTTAGATATCAGGAACTATATCCCCCCTCCACATCAGTCCATCTCATTAATGCTCAGGTCATTTTCAGGGATATTACCCTTACTTCCACATCATGTGGTCATAAAGATAATTAGGGTCTAAAGATTTAAGAATTTTTATAATATTGTGCCAGGGATATACCAATCGGTTTTAGAAAATCAAGAAGTATCTGCCTTCCATAATATCACAATACATCATGCCTGCAACTGCTCCAAGTCTGAATGAGGTCAAATTCATATCAATTTATTCTCTATGTAATGATTTTCTGAAATACAAGTTCCATGATTTCAAATATTTACCACTAGGCAGGAACAAATTAACATTTTTTTACCTTCTTTATATTCTTGTCCTCTCTGAACAACAGCAGTGGCTACCCAAGACATTAAAGGATCACATAATTCATGGCTGTACCTACCACATTAAAGGCTAGTATAAACAGCAGATTTTAATTAGAGTTTGGAAAGAACATTTTTGTATGAGTAAAATAAAAACACAGGTGGTTTTAGTGAGTTCATTCTGAGTCTAAACCCCCTAACACTATTTAAAGAGCAAAGTGGTTAAAGGATTTCATTTTCCTGGTCAGCTTTACCCCAGGTAGAAACAACAACCTTACCATTCCTGACAGCATGGGTGGTCATGTGTGTTTGGCTCAGGGCCAACTGTTGTATGTTTTAATATTCTCTAACAATAGAAAAACTCTCTCCAGTAAAATGCCAGGCAGTTTTTAAGCACATATCACCTATACCTTAAGTTTTAGCTGTCTTACAATTTCATTAGAATCATGATGTTCCTTGGCCCCTGGCTACTGCAATGTCTCCATATCCCCAACGTCTACCACCGTTAGAATAATGTCACCCCCAGTCTGAGTATGTCTTTTCAGAGCATAGTCTATCAATTTATGCCTTTGATTCTTTCAACTCTCCTTAAACAATCAGAGGAATAGTTATCTTTGGAGCATGCATCTGGCTAGGAAATCATCCCAAACTCAAACTAGTGACTGCTCTGCTGACAATCTCTCATCAGCATCATCACTGAATATCTAATTTAGTCTCATTTTCAATGCTGCTTGGACAGCTAATACATAAGTGGAAATCCAGGCTGAAGAGAGATTCTTATCACAAGTGCCTTGGGACTAAATGAAGGACTAGTGTTAGTGAGTGGCAGGCACTAATTAAAAAGCACGTAGGCTTTAAAATGGGACTTCTTAGGTTCAAATCCAAATTTAGCCATTTTCTAAATTAGCTATTACATTAATTACGAGTGAGTGAATGTTAGTCACTCAGTAGTGTCCGACTCTTTGTGACCCGATGGACTGCAGCTCACCACGCTCTCCTGCTCATGGAATTCTCCAGGCAAGAATACTGGAGTGAGTTGCCATTCCTTTCTCTACAGATCTTCCAACTCAGGGATTGAATCGAGGTCTCTTGCATTGCAGGCAAGATTTGTTACCCACTGAGCCACCAGGGAAGACCAATGCGGACTAATGAAAGTTTCTTTTTGTTGCTCAATGTCCTCATCTGTAGAATGGGAGTGGTGATATAGTAGCTAAGTCAGAGAAGTACTTTGAGGTCTTTGTGAGTTAACATAAACTAGGCATTTCGAACAGGGGCTGGCACATGATTAGTGCTATAGAAATATTTTCTACTGCTATGTGATAAGTGACAAAGGTTGAGAGCCTGTGCTATATTAAGTGCTTAACACACATTATCTCATTTACTTGCCAGTCAACTCTGGAGGCTTGTGTTTTTGAGAGAACAGACCTTAGAGATTTATAGCTCAGAGTTTTATAGTGGTAAAATGGAGAAGCCTGTCAGACTCCTAAATTCATGCAATAGCAGACTGAAAAGATTTAAGACTATTTTTTCATTGAATAAATGTAAATAAGGGGAGATGTCTTCTAAAGCACATACATCTACAAACATTGTCATATGTATTTGCATATGGACATACTTCCTACATACAGCGTATGTTTGCAAAGTATTTATATTGAAATACACCATCTCCTTTAACATTATCAAGAACACTTATACCTTAGAACAGATGGTGACTTGGGTTAGAAGCACATTTCAGTAGCATTGATCTTACAGCCAGCATGTTCTCATTATCCTTGCCCATTTATATGACTATTTTTGGAAAATTAAAGGTGTAGTTACTTAACAAAGTTCTTATGTTTCCTTGGAATTCTATCTAATACTTCTCAGAATATTCACTCTTAAAATAAAGCTATGATGTATTATGGAGGTCTTTTGGGCTTCTTTGTGGCATTTTTATCTTGTTTAACTTCCTTTACAGGTTATTGATTTGTTAGTGCATTTTACTGCGTCATCACTAGCTTTTACTTGGCACTGTTAGAGAATATTTTTGAAAGATTTTAAGTCACAATAACAAGAAATAATTTAAGTGCAAAACTTGAATCATTAAAGCATTTATAGAAGGTCCAATATAGGTAAACAATTGTGTGGGCCAAGTAATATAATACATTGTTTCTGGTATTTCTCTTTAACATGTAAGTGACATTTTCTTGTAACAATACTAAAGTACAGTATAAGGTTTACCTGAATTTTAAGATTGGAAATTATATGATGCTGAATGAATTTTGAAGATTTGAGGAGCATCACATAATTTCAAATTGGGCACATAAAATTACATCTTTACATTACATTATAAAATTGTTCTCTGATTTGTATAAAATGCTTCTGTACAGTTTATGACTCTTCATTGTTTTTCCATGTCCCCCTTGAATTAGCCTCCTCATTCTTTTACTTGTTGTTCATTGATTTCATTTGAGTATTGTGACATTTGGGCCAAAATGTCCTTTTCAGTGCAAGGCATTTAATACTTCTGTCTCCTGGGCAGAAATATCAGTAACACTGGATATTGTGATGACCAAAATGCCTCTATCCATTTCACAAAACATGATACAGAGTTAACATAACTTTCTTTCAAAATCATTGGATGCACAAAACCATCTCAGCCCACTGACCACCTTTTATGTTTCTTGTTTGCTGAGATCATGTTCACTCTTATCTACTCTACCTTCCAAAATAATGAGGACAGGATAAAGTGATGTGAAAGGAAGCAAAGTAACTGTCTAAGGGATGAAGTCTGGCACCTGGATAAAAACTCAGAGAGGAATCTGAAGGACAGATTAAACCACATGAATAGTAATAATAGTAAAGATAGTGATAAATTGAACATATTCTGCATTCCAGGCATTACATTAAGTGGCTTATATGAATTATTTTGTGCCTTTATTTTCACAACTAATCTATGTGGTAAGGGCAAGTAATGACCTAATTATACAGATAATGAAATGCTTAGATGAGTTGATATAAGTTAGTGATTTCTCAAGCTTCCTTGGTAGCTCAACTGGCAGAGAATCCGCTTGCCATGCAGGAGATCCTAGTTTGATTCCCTGGTCAGGAAGTTCCCTGGAGAAAGGATAGGCTACTCATTCCAATATTCTTGGGTTACCCTCTTGGTTCAGACAATAAAGAATCTGCCTGCAATGCAGAACATCTGGGTTCGATCCCTGGGTTGGAAAGATCCCCTGGAGGAGGGCATGGCAACCCACTCCAGTATTCGTGCCTGGAGAATTCCATGGACAGAGGAGCCTGGTGGGCTACAGTCCACGGGGTTGAAAAGAGTCAGATATGACTGAGCAACTAAGCACAGCACAGTAATTTCTCAGGTTTTTTATTTAAGAAAAAATGTTCAAATATAAGAAGGAAGGAAGTGCATTACAGGGCAAAAGAGAAAGAAGAAAAGCCTTTCTCTTCATATTCAGTTCAGTCTCTCGGTTGTGTCTGACTCTTTGCAACCTCATGGACTGCAGCACGCCAGGCTTCCCTGCCCATCATCAACTCCCAGAGCTTATTCAAACTCATGTCCATTGAGTTGGTGATGCTATCCAACCATCTCATCCTCTGTTATCCCCTTCCCCTCCCGCTTTCAATCTTTCCCAGCACCAGAGTCTTTTCCAAGGAGTCAGTTCTTCACATCAGGTGGCCAAAGTATTAGAGTTTCAGCTTCAGCATCAGTCCTTCCAATGAATATTCAGGACTGATTTCCTTGAGGATGGACTGGTTGGATCTCCTGGCAGTCCAAGGGATTCTCAAGAATCTTTCTCTTCAAAGATTCCATATAATAAAGCATTTTACAATATAATGTTAAATTGACTTTGAGGCTCAAGGATGTGTATATTGACTAAAACCTGATTCAAGTTTTGTAAGTACTTTCAAAAGGAAAAGCAAGAGTTCAGCCCAGAAGTGGGAGAATCAGCTAGAAAATGCTATTCTTATAGCTTCACAGGGATGTTTAAACAATTTTACTTGGAAAGCAAAACTCATTTAGTGATTCTAGAGATTACATAGACAGAATATCTAATAAATAGCCAGAAGACAAAGTAGATACTCACAATGTTTCTCAGCCTGTTAGAAACAATAAGTCAAAATAAACACATGGAAACACATCCAATGTGAGTCCTTTGTTTTGCTTTAGAAACTCAACTGTGGAGGTACAGGATGATGAGGTTCCTGTTTGAAAACAAAATATGCAGTCATAATTCAGGGGATTTAACTATCATCTGTGGTTGAAAAAAAAGCTTAGACAAATTTAGGTTGAATTAATAGAAGCAAAGTATCAGATCACAGGAAGCAACATTTTTGTTATACTCCGCTATAGACCACAAAAAGCAATCACAGTGGCTAAGTTGTGAATTTTTGAACTACTACTAAACAGCATGAGATGGATGCTGGTAGTTATACATATGTTGTGATTTTTTAAAAACTCTGCCACATCTAATGTGCAAGGTATGTTCCTGTACTCCTTGATTAGAGTCCAGCTGGCACATTGTTAAGGTATCGTGATCCTTAAGCCCACTGAGCTCAGTGCTTCTTGGAAGTTGTCTTGAGGTAATACTTTCAGCAGTCACTACAGATTGATTGAGCTTGTACTGAATATGTCACATTTCACATCTGGGATCTATGCTAAAACTACATAATGATTTTATTTATTATTATTAGGGTTAGAGATTTGTCTTGGGCAATTTAATAATAATAATAATGACTCTTGGTTGTTGAAACATTTGAAATATTTAAAATGTTATTGGAGAAGTACATGTCAATCTACTCCGGTACTCTTGCCTGGGAAATCCCATGGACAGAGGAGCCTGGTGGGCTCCACGAGATTGCAAGAATCAGACACAACTTAGCAACTAAACCACCACCAAGAAATGTTAGTATGACTACCTGGCTTTTATAGGAAATCTTATATTTAGTAATATCACCTTAATCATGAATTTCTGAAAATCTCTATGATAAGAGAATTGAGGAAGGTGAGAATGAAGTTCATAACTAATGGGGAAAAAGCAATATGGCCAATATCTGAGGTGAATGAACATGCAGACATACATGAGTACACACACACCTAAGTGTGAGTGTGTGTGAGTGTGTGTCTAACACATTCCGACTAGGCACCTGTCATGATGTGACTTTTTACTGTTTAGACTTAGTGGGAAGGCCTTTCAACTGAATTACTTTTCCTGTAAATTCCTCCTCAATGTGGTTCCAGATGATGGCGGGCTATGCATGAGATCTGCAAGAGCTTTAAAAAGAACTGAAGGAAGGATCGGTTTTACATTCAGAAGGCAGGTACAGGGGCCTTGGCACCGTGGCATTTTACAGCCATTCTCTTGATGGGCTGGGTCACCTGATTGGCCAGATCTCCCCAAAAGACCCAAGTTCCTCCCAACCAGCAGGGCTCTCCCAAGAAATTCTCCACATCCTGGGTCAGATGGATGATCAAGTTCCGTGGCACAATACAACAGATTCTCCTTCAGGTCACCTGTACTATCAAGGTGGGAGATAGTAAGAGACAAATGTGGGCTCCTGTTTGTCCTCATGGGTTTCTCCACTTGATTTCTTCCTTCCATCTACCGGCCCAGCTGTCCTATGGATTGTCTATATCCACCAACACCAAAATACAAAAGATAGACTCTTAAACAGTCCTCTCAAAATTACATACAGTATAGTCACCCAATAATCCCCTTATTATTTATCACTCTTAGTGATTTTGCTTTTCTGATTGAAACCTGACTGATGCACTAACTAAAACCTTAAAGCTGGAATTATATCTTTTGTTGGTGTGTATCTAAATACAGACTTTGCCATTTACTGGTTGTGTTATACTTGCGAGTTTTTTATGAGCCTCAATTTCCTTATTTATGAAATGGGAATGTTAATATTTTTCTTACAGGGTTAGTATAAGGATTAAATGAGATAATATGAATGATCAATGTATCTCAGTATCAGGCATGCAGTATTACTTCAACTAATTTGAATGGTTATTGTCAGTTGTGGATTTGTCACTAGTCAGGTTATGATTTTAATACATTCACTTAATTTCTCAGAGATTGTTACCTTGTAGTTGTTATTGTTTTTCAGTCACTAGGTTATGTCTGACTCTTTGGGATCCCAGGAACTGCAGCATGCCAGGCTTCCCGGTCTTCACTATCTCTGGTCGTTTGCTCAAACTCATGTCCCTTGTGTTGATGATGCCATCCAGTCATCTCATCCTCTGTCATCCCTTTCTCCTCCTGCATAATTAAGAGACAATGTATCAAAATTACCTAATCCAGTCCCTGACCTATCTAAATTATTCAATGAAGCTAAACAGCACAATAAGTAAACAGAGTATCAATTAAACCTTGTATTTTTTAATCAATAAATTGAGACTGTTTCCTTAATTCCCATTATTTTTCTTTAATGACAATTGCAGGCTTTTCTTTTTACACAGCTGCAATAAGTTGCTTGTAAATCATTGAGCTTTGTCATCAGTATCACTTAATGACAAGGCATTCTTTTTCTACATCTGGTTGTCCATCCAAAATTCCACTGCTTTCTGATTATTATGCTTATGGACATTGACCTCCTATCTCTTGGGAGTTCCTGAGATATAGGAAAAGGTTTTTACTGTTAGGTCTCTCATATTCATACTTTCCCCCTCTCTCTGAGCAGTTGAATCTGTGTAGTTCAAAGCTGAGTTTACCGTCTCCCACTACCTTTCTTCTTCCATTAAGAACGGTAACAGTGTCCACTTTAGCCTGCCTCTGCTTAGCTTCCTTTCATACTCCCAGGACACATCAGAAAAGAACCTGATGCTGGGAAAGATTTAGGGCAGAAGGAGAAGGAGTTGACAAAGGATGAGATGGCTGGATGGCATCACTGACTCAAGGGACATGAATTTGAGCAAACTCCGAGATTGTGCAGGACAAGAAACCCTGGCATGCTACAGTGCATAGTGTCCTCAAGAGTTGGACACAGCTTAGCAACTGAACAACAATTACTCCAAAAAGGCAAAGCCCACATCTTAGGATCAGTGCAGTTCGGTTCAGTTCAGTCGCTCAATCATGTCCGACTCTTTGCGACCCCATGAATCGCAGCACGCCAGACCTCCCTGTCCATCACCAACTCCCGGAGTCCACCCAAACTCATGTCCATCAAGTCAGTGATGCCATCTAGCCATCTCCTCTTCTGTCGTCCCCTTCTCCTCCTGCCCCCAATCCCTCCCAGCATCAGGGTCTTTTCCAATGAGTCAACTCTTTCCATGAGGTGTCCAAAGTACATCTTAGGTATAAAGGAAATTAAATTCTCATATTTGCTCCATAACCTTCCCAGTATCTTATGTTTTATCCACAAAAGGGGAAATTTATTGTTGAGAAAGCATTACTTTATCACTGAGTTTATTTTAATGGAAAGCATGGAGAGCACACATGTCAACAATTTGAAGACAAAAAAAGATATTTCTGTATTCTATGATTTGATTTCTCTATTTTCTGAGCACACACACATCTATTTTCTTTTAGAAAGTTATCTTAGTCCATTTTTCTTCTACTTCATCGTCAACCAGTTAATTTTTGGATGCATTTTAAAATTCAATATTAACTTTATGTTTTTTAATATTTAAACAAATTTGCAATTCATGTTGCTTGTACTTTCCAGTTTAGATTTATTCTTAATGTTTTCTCTTCTCATTTGGACAATCTATACACCGGTACTCCATTCCCAGTTTAGAACTTTGCACCTGATAATCTAACTAAAGCTCATACCTGTGTTTATGTTCTAACAGATGATAGTGATTATCAAGTTAAATTCTTCTGTGTTCACTTTAAGTTCATTTCCTTTATATCTATGAATTACTGTGGCTAAGTCAAAGTATCCTGAGAACTTCCTAGATTCTTTTCTTTCTGATTTGTTCTTTTCTTCCTGCTATATAGTCGTTCCAAAGCTGTCTCCTATTTCTACTTGTATTTCCCTGTCCTCAGCATGTTAACAGTCTAGACAGGGCTTCTCTTTGTTTTTTCTTTCACCATGTACCTTCATCAACTTTTATTGTTGTCGTTCTGTTGCTAAGTTTTGTCTGACACTTTACAGACCCATGTACTACAGAATGCCAGGCTCCTCCGTCCTCCACTGTCTCCTGGAGTTTGCTCAAATTCATGCCCATTGAGTCAGTGATGCTATCTAATCATCTCCTCTTCTCTGCCGCCCCCTTCTCCATTTGCCTTCAATCTTTCCAGTATTAGAGTCATTTCAAATGAAATTTGAAATTTCAGTATCAGAGTCAGTTCTTCGCATCAGGTGGCCAAATTATTGGAGCTTTAGCTTCAGCATCAGTACTTCCAATGAATATTCAGGACTGATTTCCTTTAGGATTGATTAGTTTGATCTTGCTGTCCAAAGGACTCTCAAGAGTCTTCTCCAGCACCACAATTCAAAAGAATCAATTTTTCAATCCTCAGCCTTCTTTTATTTTTTAATTTTTATTTTTACTTTATTTTACTTTACAATACTGTATTGGTTTTGCCATACATTGACATGAATCTGCCATGGGTGTACATGAGTTCCCAATCCTGAGCCCCCCTCCCACTTCCCACCCTATATCATCTCTCTTGATCATCCCCGTGGACCAGCCCCAAGCATCCTGTATCCTGTATCGAACATAGACTGGCGATTCATTTCCTACATGATAATATACATGTTTCAGTGCCATTCTCCCAAATCATTCCACACTCTCCCTCTCCCTCAGAGTCCAAAAGTCCGTTCTATGCATCTGTGTCTCTTTTGCTGTCTCACATAGAGGGCTATCATTACCATCTTTCTAAATTCCATATATATGTGTAAGTATACTGTATTGGTGTTTTTCTTTCTGACTTACTTCATTCTGTATAATCGGCTCCAGTTTTATCCATCTCATTAGAACTGATTCAAATGTATTATACTCTCTTGGAATTTTTTCTATTTGTTACTTCTGTTCTTTTTTTTAATTTTTATTTTTACTTTATTTTACTTTACAATACTGTATTGGTTTTGCCATACATTGACATGAATCTGCCATGGGTGTACTGAGTTCCCAATCCTGAGCCCCCCTCCCACTTCCCACCCTATATCATCTCTCTTGATCATCCCCGTGGACCAGCCCCAAGCATCCTGTATCCTGTATCGAACATAGACTGGCGATTCATTTCCTACATGATAATATACATGTTTCAGTGCCATTCTCCCAAATCATTCCACACTCTCCCTCTCCCTCAGAGTCCAAAAGTCCGTTCTATGCATCTGTGTCTCTTTTGCTGTCTCACATAGAGGGCTATCATTACCATCTTTCTAAATTCCATATGTGTAAGTATACTGTATTGGTGTTTTTCTTTCTGACTTACTTCATTCTGTATAATCGGCTCCAGTTTTATCCATCTCATTAGAACTGATTCAAATGTATTCTTTTTAATAGCTCAGTAATACTCCATTGTGTATATGTATCACAGCTTTCTTATCCATTCATCTGCTGATGGACATCTGGGTTGTTTCCATGTCCTGGCTATTATAAACAGTGCTGCAATGAACATTGGGGTACATGTGTCTCTTTCAATTCTGGTTTCCTCGGTGTGTATGCCCAGCAGTGGGATTGCTGGGTCATATGGCACTGTTGGTGAGAATGCAAACTAGTACAGCCACTATAGAAAACAGTGTGGAGATTCCTTAAAAAATTGCAAATAGATCCTCAGCCTTCTTTACGGGCCAGCTCTCACATCCGTACATGACTACTGGAAAAACCACACGTTGACTATAGGGACCATTATTGGCAAAATAATGTCTCTGCTTTGTTAATACATTGACTACTTTTGTCACAGCTTTCCTTTCAAGGAGCAAATGACTTTTAATTTCAAGGCTGTAGTTACTGTCTGCACTGATTTGGGAGCCAAAGAAAATAAAATATGCCACTATTTTCATTTTTTTCCCATCTATTTGCCATCAAGTGATGGGACTGGATGCTATGATCTTAGCTGTTTTAATGTTAAGTTTTAAGACAGCTTTTCACTCTCTTTTTTCACCCTCATCAAGAAGCTCTTATCCTTCGAGAAGGGAATGCAACACACTCCAGTATTCTTGCTTAGAGAATTCCGTGGGCAAAGGATCTTGGCAGACTACTGTCCATAGGTCACAAAGAGTCAGATGACTAAGTGACTAACAGACACAAGAGGCTCTTTAGTTCCTCTTCGCTTTCTGCCATTGTAATGGTATCATCTGGGTACCTGAAACTTGATATTTCTCCCAGCAATCTTGATTCCAGCTTGTGAGTCATCCAGGCCAGCATTTTGCATGATGTACTCTGCACATAAGTTAAATAAGCATAGGGACAATACAGCCTTTTTGTACTGCTTTCCCAATTTGGAATCAGTCCATTTTCCATATCTGGTTCTAACTGTTGCTTCTTGACAAACATATACATTTCTCAAGAGACAGAAATAGTGGTCTGATATTCCCATCTCTTTAAGAATTTGCTGTGATTCACACAATCAAAAGATTTGGCATAGTCAATGAAGCTGAAGTAGATATTTTTCTGGAATTCCTTGGCTTTCTTCATGATCTAATGAATGTTGGCAATTTGATTTCTGGTTCCTCTGCCTTTTCTAAATCCAGTTATACATCTGGAAGTTCTTGGTTCACATACCGCTGAAGCCTAGCTTGAAGGATTTTGTGCATTAACTTGCTAGCATGTGAAATGAGCACAATTTTATGGTAGTTTGAAGATTCTTTTGCATCACTGTTCTTCAAGATTGAATAAAAACTGATGTTTTCTAGTCCTGTGGCCACTGCTGATTTTTCCTAATTTGCTGGCATATTGAGTGCAGCATTTTTACAGCATCATCTTTTAGGATTTTAAAAAGCTCAACTGGAATTTTGTTGTATTGCTTGCTAAGCATTGATATCATACAGGATGCCACTCTAGGTGAGTGACCACACCATCTTTTTTAACTGGGTCATAAAGACCTTTTTTTCATATAATTATTCTGTGTATTCTTGCCATGTCTTTTTAATATCATCTGCTTCTACTAGGTGATTACCATTTCTGTCCTTTATCTTGCCCATCTGTGTATGAAAGTTTCCCTGGTATCTCTAATTTTCTTGAAGAGATCTCTAGGCTTTCCCATTCCATTGTTTTCCCTTGTTTCTTTGCGTTGTTCATTTAAGAAAGCCTTCCTATCTCTCCTTGCTATTCTCTGGAACACTGCATTCAGTTGGGTATATCTTTCCCTTTCTCCTCTGCTTTTCACTGCTCTTCTTTCCTCAGCTCTTTGTAAACCTCCTCAGCAACCACTTTGCCTTCTTGTTTTCTTTTTCTTTGGGATAATTTTGATCACTGTATCCTGTACAAAATTATGAATTTCCATTCATATTCTTCAGGCACTCTGTCTACCAGATCAAATTATTTGGATCTATTTGTCACCTCCACTGTATAATCATACGGGATTTGATTTAGGTCATACTTGAATGGCCTGATGGTTTTCCCTACTTTCTTCAATTTAAGCCTGGATTTTGCAATAAGGAGCTCAAGATCTGAGCCCTAGTCACCAACAGATCTTATTTTTGCTGATTGTATAGAGCTTTTCCATCTTAGGCTGCAAAGAACATAATTGCTATTGACCATCTTGTGATGTCCATGTGCAGAGTCATTTCTTGGTTTGTTGGAAAAAGTTGAATGATATGAATAGCAAGTTCTCTCGACAAAACTCTCTTAGATTTTGCCCTGCTTCATTTTGTTCTCCAAGACCAAACTTACCTGTTACTCCAGGTATCTCTTGACTTCCTACTTTGCATTCCAAACTTCTATGATGAAAAGGGCATCTTTTTTGGTGTTAGCTCAAGAAACTCTTGTAAGTCTTCTTAGAATGAGTCTACTTTGGCTTCTTCAGTATCAGTAAAGCACTCACTTGGATTAATGTGATATTGAGTGGTTTGCCTTGGAAATGAACCAAGATCATTCTGTCACTTTTGAGGCTGCACCCAAGTACTGTATTTTAGACTCTTTTGTTGACTATGAAGGCCACTCCATTTCTTCAAAGGGATTCTTGCTCACAGCAGTAGATATAATTGCCATCTTAATTAAATTTACACATTCTCGACCATTTTGTTCATTGATTCCTGAGATGTTGATCTTCACTCTTTCCATCTCCAGCTTGGCCATGTCCATTTTACCTTGATTTGTGGACCTAAGATTCTTATGGAGTATGTTCTTTACAGCATCAGTCTTTACTTTCACCACCAGACACCACATCCACAACTGAGTGTTGTTTTGCTTTGGCCCAACATTTCTTTTTTTTTTTTTTTTCACTTAATTGCCTTCTGTTCTTCCCCACTAGCACATTGGACACTTTCTGACCTGGGAGTCTCATTTTCTCGCATTATGTCTTTTAGCCTTTTCATACTGTTCATGAGGTTTTAGAGGCAAGAATACTGGAGTGGGTTGACATTACCTCCTCCAGCAGCCCAGGTTTTGGCAGAACTCTTTACAACCCAGCCATTTTCAGTGGCCCTGCCCAGCATGACTCATAGCTTCATTTAGTTACACAAGTCTCTTCCCCACAATAAGACTGTGACCTATGAAAACTTTTATTGCTATTTCTTTTCTGTCCCTCTCCTATCATCAACAGATAAATGTCTTTTATCAATGTAGTGTCATATCTATGAATGTTGGTTTTTAGAAGGCTATTGGCTTCATAAGCCAGTCACTAACATTCACTCTACCTATTATTTTTCTAAATCCTCTCAGCAATGATGCAAGCACTGTAAATAAACAAGGAAATACTGGAGCTTCAGACAACTAAGGTCATTTTCTCCATCTAACAAATCCCTTAACCCATAGAGATGCTATATTCACATTCAGTAGCATTCTCTACCTCTATTATATTCCTTATTTTTGTCCTCAATAATCCAAGTAAATGTATTTTCTTTTAGCAACAATATACTTGCATCATTTATTTTTAAAGTTTGCTTATGTCATACATTATTAAGATTCCTATAGCAAGATTTCTGCTGCTCAGAATGCTATACTTTTTCTTCAAATTCTGTTGCATTTACTTACTTAGCAAATTGATGGCTGATATGCTGTTAATAACCAAGATTAGAAATAGTGTAATTCTTTTTTCTTTAATCTTGAACCTTTAATAATATCAGTAGATCTTTCACTTAAGTTAGAAGGATAAGTTTTCAGACTTCTGAAAAAATACTGACACTTTTGTATTCGATATTTTGAATTTATGTACAAATAAATAGCTTTCAGGGAAGAAGATCTATATTATTCATCAAAATATTCAATTATCATAAATTTAATACTCAATATATCCTGTTGCTATGTGCCAGGTTGAAACACCCCGCATCAATTATTTTATTTGTTGACCACAGCTCTGCCTCTAGATAGGTATATTATCTCTTTTTATAGATGAAGACAAGGAAGTCCAGGAAAGTTAAATTAATTTTCAAATATTAAGAAGTTGGTAAATAGTAGATAAAACACTTGAATGTAAGCAGACTATAGAACCCACAGTTGGTAAACACTTATGTCTATATCCCCCCCCCAAAAAAATTTAAAACTGCAGAGAATTTGCTTTATAGTAGTATATATAATAAATACAGTATAGTATATAATAGTTTAGCATAGTATAGCATAAATTCAAGGAAGTCCCTAGAAAATTTAATGGTTTCTAAAACAATTCCTAAGAAAAACCAAACAACCCAATTAAAAAACTGGGCACAGGGCCTAAATAGACATTTTTCCAAAGAAGATATAAAGATGACTAAGAGGCACATGAAAAATGCCCAATATCATTAATCATCAAGAAAGTGTAAATTGGCATCACTAATCACCAAGAAGTGCAAGTCAAAACCACAGTGAGATATCACTTCACACCTGTCAGAATGGCTATTACCAAAATGAGAAGACATAAGAAGTGCTGGCAAGGATATGGAGAAGAAGGAAGCCTTGTGCACTGTTGGTATGAGTGCAAATCAGAGCAGTTACTATGGAAAACAATGTGTCAGCATGAATGTTCAGTTGTTCAGTCACGTCCGCCTCTCTGTGACCTCACGGACTGTGGTCCACCAGGTTCCTCTATCTGGGATTTTCCAGGTAAGAATACTGAAGTGGGTTTCCTCTTATTTCTCTAGGGGATTTTCTAGTCCAGAGATGGTATCTGTGTTTCTATGTCTCTTGGATTGCAGGTGGATTTTTTACCACTGAGCCACTGGGAAGCCCAGAAAACAATGTGGAGGTCTCTAAAAAATAAAAATAAAAAAATAGAACCAGGGAACAATCCACCAATTTGACTTTTGGATATTTATCTGAAGAAAATGAAAACACTAATTCAAAAAGATGTATGTGGCATTATTTACAATAGTCAAGATGGAATCAACCTACATGCCCCCTGATAGATGAATAAAGATGAGTATTAGCTATAAAAAAAGAATGAAATCTTGGCATTCGTGACCACATGGATGAACCTAGAGGGTATTAAGTTATGTGAAAGGCTGTTCTATACATTTGTGTCTCTTTTGCTGTCTCGCATACAGGGTTATCGTTACCATCTTTCTAAATGCATGATATTAGATGCTTGGGACTGGTGCACAGAGACGCCCCAGAGGGATGGTAGGGGAGGGAGGAGGGAGGGGGGTTCAGGATGGGGAACACGTGTATACCTGTAGTGGATTCATGTTGATGTATGGCAAAACCAATACAATATTGTAAAAAAATAATAATAAAATAAAGGTTATAGTTCATTATATATTTTTTAAAAAGCTATGTGAAATAAGTCAGACCAAAAAACCACTAAATACTGAATAATTTAACTTATATGTGTTTTCTAATAAAATAAATGAAGAAACATAACAAACAGAAACTGTCACAGATACAGGAAACATTCTGGTGATTACCACAATGGAAAAGAGTTGGGGACAAGATAAATAGTTGAGAGAAATTAACAAGTGCAAGCTTACAGTTATAAAATAAATGAGGTACCTAAAAATGTACAGTGTAGGCAATCTAGTCAATAATAATGCAACATCTTTGTATAGTGACAGGGTAACTAGATATCATGTTGATCATTTTCAAATGTATAGAAATATAAAATCACTATGTTGTGCACTAAGAAGAAACATAATGTTGTAGGTCATTTATAATTCAAAAACAAACAAACTCATAGAAAGAAGATCAGATTTGTGGTTATCAGAGGTGAGTAGCTAGGAGGAAGGGAAATTGGATAAAGGTAGCCAAAAGTACAAACTTCCAGTTACAAGATAAAGAATTACTAGAGATGTAATGTACAATATAGTAAATGTAATTAACACTGCTGTATGTTATATATTTAAAAAAACTGGTTAGGAGAGTAAATCCTTGGAGTTGTCATCACAACAAAAACTATATATATATATATATATATATAAATCTATATGAGATAACAGATATTCACTGAATTTATTCTGGTAATCATTTCATGATATATGTAAGTCAAATCATTTTGATACATGTTTTAAACTTAAACCATTCTGTGTGTCAGTTATTTCTCAATAAAACTGGAAGAAAAGATAAACAAAACAGTTTCTATAAATAGTGTGCTGATATGAGAGAAATGGAAGATACATTATGATATTTTAATTTAAAATGAGGTACTTATGGCATTGTTATTCATCACAATGTTTTGGCTTTTACTGCCATGAACCACCTCTTTGACCTTCATTATGTCAGTTCTTCACCACAGTCTTTATTGTCTTATCTCTAAATGTATGGGATTAATCTAGAGCAGGATTTTCCAAACCATGCACTTAAACCTATAAGGGTTTTGTGCAATAGTTTCAAGTAATAAATTAATGAGTATTTATATCAATACTATATTTTTTTTAATTTTAGGTATTGGAAAGAATTAATTACCATGTGAAAGTTGTGATAAAATGAATTAAATTATTGAATTAAAATGGGTTGATTAATCAAAATGCACTGGTAAAATGAAAAAAAAACATAAACATGGTAAAGACTTGTGGATGACAATGAACTAGATAATTTTAAGAGTATAAGGAAGACACAGAAGATAAGCTCTATGTCAGTATAGAATCTAGAACATGAAAGTTATCAGTTAATGAATCACAAGAATGATTAAATAAATAAATAAATAAATAAATAAATAAATATCATTTTATGGTACAGACGTGTAACACCATAGAATGAAATATTCTTTAACACATTTTCATAAAAAACATAATCCATTCAAAAAAACTCATTCAATATATATTTATTGAGTCCTTACTCTTTGCTTAGTAACTGTACCAGAGACGAAAGCACAGTAGTGATTCAGTTAGGTAGGATAGGCAATAACACAAATAATAGATGTTTCAAAATATTATCTTCAGACATAACCAGGGTACAATGCTCTTGGGAGTCCAGTAACACCCAAGTTCTGGCCAGAAACCACTAGGTGTTAAGAGTTTTTCTACCTATGTGCCTAAGGGAACATGTGGGAGCCTTTTAATTCATGTTCCAAGAGAATGGTAATATCACCTATATCTGTTGAGCTACATGTCTCCCTTACCCAGATAGGATAGAGTTTATCTTTTGTTCTAAGTAGAGGTAACTAGCTGAGAACATTTAATATGGTTTTTTTTTTTTTTTTTTTTTTGACCAACAACAATGTCAAAAGCAGCAGTGCGAAAGTGTGGAAAGACCTTGGTAGAAAGCCTGACTATGACATATTCTTGTGCCTTTGTGAATGTTGAAGCATCCTACTAAGCCTCAGGGTGTCATAAAGCAAGCAGTGAAATCAGGAGCCTTATAAGAGGAAATGCGAAATGAAACATTGATAATGATTATTTATGAATAATTACAGTTGGAGCTGACAAGAAGTAAGGATTGGTTGGGATCTGAAATGGTTGCATAGATACTAAGAGACCTTGGGACCCTAAGGTTGCATTTGGAAAGTGTCTTTGAATCTGGTAGAGTTAAAAAAAATTCAAGTAGTGCTGTAGAGAAATATCTGAGATGAGATCCCAATATCTGCCCAATTCTATTTTTGTATGTCTAAACTGATTACTCCATTATAATTTCAATTTGTCAAGAGAGGTGACAGTTCAGTTCAGTTCACTTCAGTCGCGCAGTTGTGTCCGACTCTTTGCGACCCAATGAATCGCAGCACGCCAGGCCTCCCTGTCCATCACCAACCCCCGGAGTTCACTCAGACTCACGTCCATTGAGTCCATGNAGAACACTGGAGTGAGTTGCCATTTCCTTCTCCAATGCATGAAAGTGAAAAGTGAAAGTCAAGTCATTCAGTCCTGTCCGACTCTTAGCAACCCCATGGACTGCAGCCTACCAGGCTCCTCCGTCCATGGGATTTTCCAGGCAAGAGTACTGGAGTGGGTTGCCATTGCCTTCTCCAACTTTTAAAATAAGTACCTTTTAAACTTATAATTTAAAAAAACAAGCAAAATGTGTTGAGATACTGTTAAGAAGACTGTATAGGCAGTCTTGATATCTGAATAGCTTATTATTTAGATAAGGTGAAGAAGGTTCTTCCAGGGAGGTGGAAAAATCACACTGAAACACCAGAGTTAGCACATGTGACTTTCAAGAGACTGTCTGTCTCATTTTAACCCAGGATATACATGGGAAGAAGTTAAAAATGAAATGGTTCAAGTAAATCAGAGACAGCTCATTAAAGATTTTCATTCCAATGTAAGAAATGTAAACTTTACATATATGGATGCAAAGAACATAAAAAATTTGAGGCAGATGTGATCAATCATAAGGGAAACTGATTATAGATTAGGGTGAGGACAGAAGCAAAGATTTGACCTACAGAGGTAGATGGCAACATCATAAGAGTTATAGTTTTTGATATATTTTATAAAGCTTTTCACATTACTACTAATGTCTTTTATTTTCCATTAAAATGTACTTGTTTTAAAAGAAATACTTTGTTGTATTTGATTAGTTTGTTGACTATTCTTTCATATATGTATTTTTAAAAGTCTAGAGCATGGATTTTATGGCAACCAATCTCTTCCAAGCCAATAAAGTTAATAGAGACATTTGGGAGCTTGTGAAGATGAAAGTCTTATGTTTACCGCTACCCGGGCTTCCTGGGTGACTCAGCAATGAAGAATCGGCCTGCAGTGCAGAAAACACAGGAGACGCTGGTTTGATCCCTGGGTAGGGAAGATCCTCTGGAGGAGGAAATGGCAACCCACTCCAGTATTCTTGCCTGGAAAATCTCATGGACAGAGAAGCTTGGTGGGTTACAGTCTATGGGGTCCCAACGAGTTGGACACGACTGAGCACACTCACACTACCTCTATTCCTTCCCCACTACCCTTTCTCACTGAATTTATATTTACTTGAAGGCTTGCTAGAAGCTATTATATTTTCTGCCTGTGAAATCAGAAAATTAAGAGATATATATCTGGCCCAGTTTCTGACACAGAGCTCATAAAACTCTTGTAAGTAAGGGTGCTAGGAGTCTCTTTTCTTCATTTAATAATAGTATTTAACCTTGGTCCTGTATATTGTCACCCTGCTTATTTAACTTATATGCAGAGTACATCATGAGAAACGCTGGACTGGAAGAAACACAAGCTGGAATCAAGATTACTGGGAGTCATATCAATAACCTCAGATATGCAGATGACACCACCCTTATGGCAGAAAGTGAAGAAGAGCTAAAAAGCCTCTTGTTGAAAGTGAAAGAGGAGAGTAAAAAAGTTGGCTTAAAGCTCAACATTCAGAAAACGAAGATCATGGCATCTGGCCCCATTACTTCATGGGAAATAGATGGGGAAACAGTAGAAACAGTGTCAGACTTTGTTTTTTGGGCCTCCAAAATCACTGCAGATGGTGACTGCAGCCATGAAATTAAAAGACGCTTACTCCTTACTCTGAAAAAAGAGACCCAGGTGAAATATGGCACATTTTTGGTTAGAGATTATAAAATTCTATCTGGATGTAGTTATGATGATTTTTGTACTAGAGTAAATGGCTTCCACATTTGCTCATACATGTATAATTTGTTTAGATGGGTGTCAGAATTTTTATATACTTTTCTCAAATCTGGCTTTCCCTGGTAAGACAGTAACTAATGATAAAATCTTCGGCTAGGTTGAAGCTTTCCATGTGGTAAGGATTAGTATCTGGCCAGCAACAATGTCACAGAAGTGTCATTTTTAAGAGCTATCATTGTTCATGAGTGCAAAGATTATCTTGCTGAAAAAATACCACAATCTTTTCACACATGGCTGGTAAAAGAAAATCTCTCAAAATAATGTATCTTGATTGAAATATAATTTTATAATGGACTGAAACATAAATATCTGCAAGCCTAATGTGAAGACTAGAGTACTACCTGGAACATTTTCAGAAAAACAATGAGGTGGAAAATATCTGTTTATTTCTCATAAGAATCATAAATTTATAGCCAATTAAACTTGGTTTATACTATTAAACTTTTTCAGCTTTCATATATTGAATATTTATTTCATTTATTGAATATGAATTTTATTTCATATTTTCATTTATTTCATTTATTGAATATGAATAAATTCCTGTATTATATACAATTAAGTTGCTATATTATTCCATTAGCTTTGTACAACAACTCTAAAAAATATATTTCTTTTTGATGTGGACTGATTTTAAAGTCATTGTTGAATTTGTTACAGTAGTGCCTCTGCAGTTTTTGTTTTGGTTTTTTGCCTGTGAGCTATCTGGGGTCTTAGCTCCTTGACCAGGGATAGAACCCATAACCTCTGTATTAGAAGACAAAGTCTTAACCACTGGATCACCAGGGAAGTCCCTAAAACTGCTTTTACAGTTTATAAAACACATAAATGTGTTCATGTATGTGTCTGTACATGTATTATTGGTTGCTATAGCAATCATGTAATATGAATATTAATTTAATTAGCTACTTTTTCCATGTGAAGAAACTGAAGTTCAGAAGGATAAGTGACTCTTTCAAGGTCAGCAGGATACACATGAAATTTGGATTATTATGGTCCAATTACTTATGGAATACATGGTTAACATCAAGTCTGGAATTTCTCATGTTGTATAACCTTTTTATTCTTCAGATGAGAGACAGTCTTTACAATATTGATGGTATGAATTTTGGAATCAAGCAGACTAATGCTTCTATCATGGTCCTGTGTGTACATGTGGTACCCAAGGCATTGCCAGGTCTTTAAGATAGTTTAAGAGCTTCTGTTTCTTTCCTACTAAAGTTATTGAAATACTAGAGACTTTTCTTCTTGTCGGAAGAAAATAATAATGGTAATAATATTAAAAACAGTATCATAGATAACAACTACTGTTATCATAACACTCAAGATAAACTAAGCTATTTTCCATGTATTACGTTTAACATTCCAGAACTCTCTCATTAGGTCTTTTTATTGTTATTATTGACAATAGAGAAATGTACATGAGGAGAAATGTCAATTCATAAAGATGTTGTAATATGACCAAAGTCATATAGCAAATAAATAATAAAAACCACATAAATTTTTCTTACTTCATCACTCACATGCTTTCCTCTTAAGACAAAACTCACAAAATTTTTCACCGAGGAGGAATCTCTGTTACAAAGTGCGTGTTTATTTGTACCCTATAAGACACAGTTTATGAAAACAGTACTGTCTGAAATACACAAACCATGTATTTTCTAATTCCATTTAAAAATGTGTGGGAGAAAAACTGCTTCTCTTTTCAGGGAAATGCTGCACAATTTAAGTAGAGGCATTTTTTCCTGCAGCTTGAGATTTTAAAGAGTGAGTAGGATAATTGGGATTTGACTAATAAGAAAGCATTGCTTGCCATACACAGATTATTATTAGCTACAATATAATCAAGATCTGGATCCAGGGAACATGGGAATAATAATTTTATTTTCTCGTGAGAAAAACAGGAGCACAGAGGTATTTTTGTGTTTATCGTTTTGATAACATCTCCTCTTATTTATTTATTCTCTCTTTTAAACTTTAATGTAGTTTTACTTTGGTTTTATCTTTGGTGATTGTGAACAATACAACAATCAGAATTACAAGGTCAAGATAAAAGATAATAGCAGAAAATGAAACAGCTGGAAGATTGAAGGACAAAGGAAAGTACATTTATTTATTGGTTGCATTTCATTTAATCAAATGTGACATATCTCTTTGTTATGTAGGATCCAAAACTCCTTACACAATTTCCTTTTATTCTTTCTTAAAATTTATTTCTTTTGTATGCAATTTTACTTAGAAATGAAGCTATCATGTTAGGAAAGAACACAATCCATGACAAAAAAAAATGCAAGATGCCTAACGTGAGTAGTTATATATAGTTCATTTCTCTTGATGCTGTTTTCTTTTTCTAATTTTTCATGAATATATTATTTTTAAGTCTTCTAAATTATAAAAAATCTAGATGGAGAACTCAATTTGGATTTAATGAGTCTCATAAACACTTTCAGTGTGCTCTACCATATCCATATTAGCCAGCCTCTCCCAGGAGGTTTAGTTTATTTTGCTTTTTAAAAAAGTTGTTTTAGACTAAGTTTCTAAAATTGTTCTCGAAGCCCCAGATGTCACATTCACCCATCATCTGTAACAAAAGCAATGCTTCTTTTTCAGACAAATATCAACTTCATTTTATCTTTAGCATGGAAGCACTGGCATTCTATTCAACCTCATTAGGTACTTTTAACTTGTTTTAGTAATAAGAAATGGAAAAATACCATCTATATTAGTCAAGTTTTCCAGAGAAACAGAATCAAAGGATCCTTATTTATGGATTTATTTTAAGGAATTGGCTCACATGATTATGGAGGATAAGCCCCAAGATTTTTTAGTCAGCAAGCCAGAGGCTTAGGAGAAATGAGGTAGTTCCAGTTTAAAGGCCAGTAATCTCAAGACCCAGGAAAAGCCGATGTTTTAGTTCAATTTCAAAGGCAGAAAAAAACCATGTCCCAACTTGAAGGCAGCTGGGGAGGAAGAATTCTTTCGCTCTTGTAAGAGGTCAGCATTTATGATCTGTTCAGGCCTACAACTGCTTCAAAGAGGCCATCAAATGTACCAATGGATAGAATAGGACTTGTTGATGGCCTTGTTTAAATGGCATTCTCCCATATGACCCTACATACTTATCTTAGCTTATTAGGCTGCCATACGGAGAAGGCAATGGCACCCCACTCCAGTACTCTTGCCTGGAAAATCCCATGGATGGAGGAGCCTGGTAGGCTTCAGTCCATGGGGTCGCTAAGTCAAACATGACTGAGCGACTTCACTTTCACCTTTCGCTTTCATGCATTGGAGAAGGAAATGGCAACCCATTCCAGTGTTCTTGCCTGGAGAATCCCAGGGATGGGGGAGCCTGGTTGGCTGCCGTCTATGGGGTCGCACAGAGTCGGACACGACTGAAGTGACTTAGCAGTAGCAGCAGAGCAGGCTGCCATAACAAAGTAAATCAAATGGATGGCTTGAAAACAGAACTTTATTGTCTCACAGTTCTGGAACTTAGAAGCTGAGCTCATGGTTTTGGAGGGGTTGGTTACTTTTGAGAGCTCTCGCAGAGAACTTGTTCCATGCCTCTTCCTGACAGTCCTTGGTGTTCCTTGACTTATGGAAAAAATCATCATCTCTGCCTTCATCTTCACACTGAATCTTCTCTGTACGCATATTTGTCTTCAAAATTTCCCTTTTTATATGGGCATTAGTCATACTGTACTACAGCCCATCCTAAAAGCTAATTTTAACTTGATTATTACTGTAAAGACCACATTCCAAGATAGTAGGGCTTATGGTTTCAACATGAATTTTCAGGGGACAAAATTCAATCCATAATAATATAGTAATCTAATCTAGTCTAATTTAGACTGTACTCTAAACTAGCCTATTACAGTCTTAGTCTAATTAGTTTCCCCCACTGTAGTACTCTATGATAGTAGGAAACTTTATTTCATTTATTTATTTATTGTTGTATCCCAAGTTCCTAGAAGCAACAGTTAGAAGTGGACATGGAACAATGAAAACTGGTTACAAATTGCGAAAGGAGTATGTAGAGGGTATATTATCACCTTGCTTATTTAACTTGTATGCAGAGTACATCATGTGAAATGCCAGACTGTATGAAGCACAAGCTGGAATCAAGATTGCCAGGAGAAATGTCAGTAACCACAGATATGCAGGTGACACCACCATATGGCAGAAAGTGAAGGGGAACTAAAAAGCCTCTTGATGAAAGTGAAAGAGAAGAGTGAAAAAGCTGGCTTAAAACTCAATATTCAAAAAATGAAGATCATGGTATCTGGTCCTATCACTTCACAGCAATTAGATGGAGAAACAATAGAAACGATGACAGGCTTTATTTTCTTGGGCTCCAAAATCACTGCAGATGGTGACTGCAGCCATGAAATTAAAAGATGCTTGCCCCTTGGAAGAAAATCTATGACCAAACTAGACAGCTATTAAAGAGCAGAGACATTACTTTTCCAACAAAGGTCCATCTAGTCAAAGCTATGGCTTTTTCAGTAGTCATGTATGGATGTGAGAGTTGGACAATAAAGAAAGCTAGTGCTGAAGAATTGATGCTTTTGAACTTATAGTGTCGGAGTAGACTCGTGAGAGTTCCTTGGACTTCAAGGAGATCAAACCAATCAGTCCTAAAGGAAATCAGTTCTGAGTATTCTTAGAACGACAAATGCTGAAGCGGAAGCTCCAATGCTTTGGCCACCTGATGCAAAGAGCTGACTCATTAGAAAAGACCCTGATGCTGGGAAAGATTGAAGGCAGGAGGAGAAGGGGACAACAGAGGATGAGATGGTTGAATGGCATCACTGACTTGATGAACTTGAGTTTGAGTAAACTCTGAGAGTTGGTGATGGACAGGGAAGCCTGGTGTGATGCAGTCCATAGGGTCGCAAAAGGCGTACATGACTGAGCTACTGAACTGAGCCTGAGACTGATGTGGAAAAAATAAAAAGATTATTACTTTCCCCTTTACACTTCCTTGCATTTTCAAATGTTATGAAACTATGTATTGCCATTGACATGACTAAGCAACTGAATTGACTGAACTGAAGTTCCTAGAACATGTTTGATCTAGAATAAGCATTCACAGATGTTTATTGAAATAAATAAATAAGTGATGTTTATAAAAATGTGAGCAATATTTTCTGGTACAGGAAGACTACTAACATATATTAACTTATTATTATAATACATGTATTGATCCTAAGAAGACATCCCTGAATGTTCATTCAGGGTGACTATAAATTACAGTGAAACTATTAAACAGACCAGAATTTGAATTTGTGTATGTGCATTGTTTCACAATAGGCTAATTGGTAAAGTGTTTATTTAATGACTAGGATATAGCTCAATAAATTTTAAGGAGTCATTTTCATAAAAAAATTATATAAAACCATTTATTTGTTAATACCTATCACCTAGTTTGATCCTTTAGTGATTCACCAAACACCATTCAGATTTATTTGATTGTTTTTTAAATTCATATGTTTCCATATAAAATAGAATGGTGATATTTCCAAGTGTATTGTAAATCTTTTATGTGATTTCCAAAGATGTGTGTATTATATACCTTTATTCAATTTATCTTAGAAAATGGAATCATTATGGGGAGAAAATGAATAATGGGTCATTAACAGGGTTTGAAAGCACCCACTTATTTAAGACCTCCTACTCTCCTTTTTTAATGATTAAATTACAATAAAAATGTAGATACACGTGTCTCTTTCAATTCTGGAGGGGGGAGGTGGGGGTCAGGATTGGGAGTTCATGTACACTTGTGGCTGATTCATGTCAATGTATAGCAAAATGAATACACGAATACAGTATTGTAAAGTAAAACAAACTAAAAAATAAAAATTAATTAAATATTAAAAATATATATATATATAAATGTAGATACATATTCATAGAATTAAAATTCATAAATACTGCTTCTCTGTCCTCATATAAAAGAGACACCATAAGATTAGTAATTAAAAGTTAGGTTTTTTCATTTTAATAATATTTAAGTCATTGGCCTACAGAGTAACAGTAAAAGTAAAATTCTCCCAGATTAACACCATATGCTATCATTCAGAACCATAAGTGCTGGTGATGAATTTTTCAATTTGGATTAACGATGCTGTCTCTGTAAGAATGGTAAGCAATTTACCCTCCCCTCGACACACACATTAGCTATTGAGTCCAAGAAGACCTTCATCAGATCTGCCTCAAATCTAGGCCTTCAAGGTCCCTAGAGACTGCCAAGTCTTAGGGGTATGCAGAATAAGTTATAGCTAAAATATTGTCCAAAAGAGCCCATATGTTTGAGCAGACTGCATTTGCCTTGACGGGAGAATACAAGTGTTAAGACAAATCATGTCCAGGTTGTCATAAAACTGAATTAAGACCGGAAGGAAGATGAAAATTTTAGTCAAGGGAGCCAGGAAGCTTAACAGATATCCTCCCGAAATTAGCAGACATGAGTGGTGGCCAAAACCCCTTCATCATTCTTTTTTTTTTTTTCCCCTGCGAGATAGAGGTAAAAAATCTTGAATGAAGCAATATGAGTGTTTTTAGTTTTCTCATAACCATATGAAAAAGCTTACATAAAACCCAATAGTGATACCGAGCTTGCTCATATTCTAGAATCTAGATAAATAGTTATCAGCAAACAAAAATAATATTTTAGATTAATTGTTTCATCTATAAGAGGCTCATTTCACATTGAATCTCTTATCTTAATGGTTAAGATATGTTCAGTGACTACTTTGAGTATTACTCAGTTAAACGCTAATTTCTAAAGTTACTTGGAAAGAATAATCAGTACTCTTTGAGGAGACGAAATATTGAGAGACTTCATCTCATCTGTTTTTTTTTGCCATAGCTTTTGCCCAGAGATGACCAAGGCCCATGTCTCAGAGGTAATAAGGCTGTATTGTGTGCTTTAAAGTAATGTGATTGGTGCCAGGAAAAAAATAAGACACCCAATGGGATTCAGTTCAGTTCAGTTCAGTCGCTCAGTCGTGTCCAACTCTTTGCGACCCCATGAATTACAGCACGCCAGGCCTCCTGTCCATCACCAACTCCCAGAATTCACTCAAACTCACGTCCATCGAGTCGGTGATGCCATCCAGCCATCTCATCCTCTGTCGTCCCCTTCTCCTCCTGCCCCAAATCCCTCCCAGCATCAGAGTCTTTTCCAATGAGTTAACTCTTCACACGAGGGGGCCAAAGTACTGGAGTTTCAGCTTTAGCATCTGTCCTTCCAAAGAAATCCCAGGGCTGATCTCCTTCAGAATGGACTGGTTGGATCTCCTTGCAGTCCAAGGGACTCTCAAGAGTCTTCTCCAACACCACAGTTCAAAAGCATCAATTCTTTGGCACTCAGCTTTCTTCACAGTCCAACTCTCACATCCATACATGACCACAGGAAAAAACATAGACTTGACTAGACGGACCTTTGTTGGCAAAGTAATGTTTCTGCTTTTGAATATGCTATCTAGGTTGGTCATAACTTTCTTCCAAGGAGTAAGCGTCTTTTAATTTCATGGCTACAATCACTATCTGCAGTGATTTTGGAGCCCAAAATATAAAGTTTGACACTGTTTCCCCATCTATTTCCCATGAACTGATGGGACTGAATGCCATGATCTTAGTTTTCTGAATGTTGAGCTTTAAGCCAACTTTTTCCACTCTCCTTTTTCACTTTCATCAAGAGGCTTTTTAGTTCCTCTTCACTTTGTGCCATAAGGGTGGTGTCATCTGCATATCTGAGGTTATTGATATTTCTCCTGGCAATCTTGATTCCAGCTTGTGCTTCTTCCAGCCCAGGGTTTCTCATGGTATACTCTTCATATAACCCTTTCCTTAGGGCAAACATCTCTCTCATGGATTATTGTAGTCGTCTCTTTGCTTACTTTTTCCTGTCTTTAGAACAATCTCTCTCAAACA
The DNA here is from genome assembly GCA_006408695.1 of Aepyceros melampus. Classification (NCBI taxonomy): domain Eukaryota; kingdom Metazoa; phylum Chordata; class Mammalia; order Artiodactyla; family Bovidae; genus Aepyceros; species Aepyceros melampus. The sequence goes on along the minus strand of SJXQ01004953.1, from coordinate 45,422 downwards.
TCTGTATAACTCCCACCAAACCTCACCTCCTCACTCAAGCCCTTCCTGATCAACCTACCTGGAATCGCTTTTTCTTTAAGTTTATTTGTCTGCATGGTTTAGGACAAGGTTGGTAATTTTTTTATCAAACAAGGAAAATGAGACAATAATGGATAACAGCATTGAATGGTGATGAAAAGAAGGGGTTATAAAGGATATTCTTTGAACTTCAAAGTGTCTCTGTAAGTCACTGTTTTGATTAGAATGACTCAAACTGGTTCTGATTAGCTAGCCCCTCTGAATGGTACAACATATGTAGCATTGCTATGAAATAGGAAGGTCTACATGTAGACCCCTCAGGTCATGTGTACAAAAGTAGGTTCTAATAGCAGTCCAGACACAGGAGTAAAATTAGGTAAGAGTTAGGATACCCTAAAGCTTCAGTTCTGGGTTTCCCAAGTGGCATTAGTGATAAAGAACCTATCTGCCAATGCAGAAGACATAGAGACACAGGTTCTATCCCTAAGTAAGGAAGATCCCCTGGAGGAAGGCATGGCAACTCACTTCAGTATTCTTGCCTGGAGAACCCATGGACAGAGGGCAGAGGAGCCGTCAGGCTATGGGCCATAGAGTCGCAAAGAATTGGACACAACTGAAGTGACTTAGCACGTACATACAAAGGGTTCAGTCCTGTTCAGAATATTATTAAGTTAAATGTTATTTTTCTTAAGTTACTTAGAAAGAATAATCAGCATTCCTTGAGGAGACAAGTGGTACAACACAATTGTATTAAAATACTCCATTTCGGTTGTTTTTGTCACAAGCAGTTCCCCAGATGACCAAAGTCCATATTCTGCAGGTAAGGAGAACCCTGGTTTTAAAAGCCTCTTCTTTTTAGATATTTTTGTTACTTAATATAATTCCTGACAATTTAAGAAAAACTTCCCAGAAGGCATGCATAGAGGCAGGGCCATCCTGATTTGTTATTGGCACAAACAACCTTGAAAACCCAATGGCTTATGAAATGTGTAAAGATCTGTGGTCATGAAATACATTAAGCAAAAACCTTCTGTAAGGTCTAGATGATATAAGATGTTTAGGAAGATCACAGTTCCAATAAATCAAGTATACCATCTAAAGCAAATGACTGTAGGGATTTAGGAGTTAGACTCAAATCATCTGAACACAAGTTTTTCAAATATAAGAGAGATCTAACATTACAGTTGTGAGATCCACAAAGATCGCTTTAGGTTGTGCTTTTGGTGAAGTATACACTGTTACTACATGGTGTGACTTGACTTTACCCAGTGCTTCTTACTGGCCATTAGAAAATATCAACATAACTTAGGAAAAAAAGTAAAAAGCCAAAATGAGGAAAATAAAGCCAGAAATATAAATGTTTAAAAGCATAGAAGATATATAGGTAGACTTTGCTTTTTTTGCTGAGGGATGCCTTGTTGAAGAGATAGAGTCCTTGTGGTTGGTGACCCAGTATGGATTAGAACAATGTGACTGACTTGTCCTATTCACTTTCATTCATGATTCTTCATTTTATCTAAAGACGAAAATTCATTTCTGCCAAGATCTTTATATTAAAAGTATGGCATCGTGTGTAAGTTAAAACTGTGTGGATGTCAAAAGATCAGGAATAAAACTGCCTCCTGGTGCTTCCCTGATGGCTCAGGATGGTCCTCAGCCTGCCAATGCTGGAGACACAGGTGCAACCCTGGTCTGGGAAGATGCCACATGCCACAGAGGAACTAAGCTCATGTGCCTCAACTATTGAGCCTCTGCTCTAGAGGCTGGGAGCCATGACTACTGAAGCCCACTTGCTCTAGAGCCCGTGTTCCTCAACAACAGAAGCCATCACAATGAGAAGCCCGTGCACTGCAACTAGAGAGTAGCCCCCACTCAATGCAAGTAGAGAAAACCCACACAGCAATGAAAATCCAGCACAGCAACCCCCCCGTCAAGAAAAACAACCTGTCTCCTGTTGTATACTCAGGAATTATATTCTATCAAATCTTTAGAAACCATCCACACCATAAAAGAATATAAGGGTTTGAAGGGTAATCAGTAATTATCGAGTCCAGTCCATCCTTTACAGAAGAAACAGAGGTCCAGAACATGGAATTTATTTAGCTAACTTGGATCAGAACCAGATTTGCACCATATTTATTCCATTATATCACAGTGATCATTGTTATCAGTTTGTCCTGTTAATATTTTGAGCTAGTGGCAACTGCTATTTTTACTCCAGAATACCCTATAAAAAGGATGTCAGATGTGAAAGTAGAGACATGGATATTAACTGCAATCAACAGCTAAAATGTTCAGTAGTGATTGCTTTTTATGTCCACTTAATGGAATACTAAAATATCATTAAAAATAAAGTTTCTGATGAATATTTAGTTACTCTAGATTATTGCTAAAGGGAAGACAAAATATTCAGATAGCAACATAATAAATATAATATGATACTAATTTGCCAGATAAATGGAGAGTTAGCAGGGATGATATAGACCAAAGAGTTAACAGTGGATTTACCTAGGGTCTTTTACCTCCTTTCTACAACACTTTATTTCCCCTCTATTTTTATAATGAATATGTTTTATTTAAATTAACAGAAATATGCTATTTTTAAAATTTCATTTTAAGTATGTTTATGTGATACACTGTGATTAATTCCTTCTTCTTTTCTAACTGTAAGTGCTATTTGCAGATTCGTTATTGGGTATGTCTCAAGCCAGATAAATGTTTCCTAAATCTGTAAACATGAAAGCAGTCATTTCCTTTCTTAGCTTCTACTGAAAACCTTCACTGATCACACAAAGGGAGAGGAAAATACATTTGCAGAATGAGAATTTGACTTTTAAAGGTGAGATTCAATCTCAGTTGATGCATAATCATCAGAAAGTGACAAAACAACCAACTTCCTGATATCTTTAGATTCCTGTGGATATTTAACTTCAGAAAATGCTGCAATCATTGTTCAATACTCTCACTAGTAGAAATTTTCAAAGGAAAACTTAGTAGGTAAAAATTAATCTGTCTAAAAATATCTAAATAAAAAATACATAATAACCAAAGATTCTGATATTCTGATTCCTGATAATACTAAGGAAAATGACGCATATAAAAAATACAGCAACAATGACAAAAGGTAGTTCTTAATGTATGAAAAAGTGCTGACATATAGTAAGAGAAATTAATTGGTAAAGGAACAATGTGCCTCTCTCAGAGGATCTTATTCCATAGTCATGAAATCTAAAGAGTGATTGCATCTAGCTGAAGGCCCCAAGAGCTGTGAAAATTATTTGAATAAGAAATGTGCACGTATAAAATGCTCCAAACATTTATGTAAGTCTTTGTGTTCCTAAATTATAATTTAGCAAGTGTTGTTACAAATATAAATACAAACTCATTCTTTACAGAATATTTTGAAGTAAAATTCTAAAGCACCTATAGAAATCTATTCAGATTTTTTAAAGTATTTAATTTCTAGTAAAATAATATATATTAACTGTAGATATTCAGCAAGTCACATAGCCTCTTAAAATGTCAAATTTTATGAAGACACACAAATTGTATGCTCATAAACATAGTCTTGCAAATATTATCCTCTGACCATCACATTCCTTTATTCAACAAATATTCATTGAGTTTTTATCATGTGCATATATTATTCTAGACACTGAGAAAAAACTGTGAACAAGACAAAATATCTCCTCTCGTGAAATTTCATTCTGTTGAAAGGCATACGTTGTTAAGGAAAGAGTTATCCTGCATTATCTATATGAATATAATAAAGAACATATGTATAGTATCAAGCAACAATTCTGTACAATGTATGAATAAAAATAATAATACAAATATGACTGTGTACTCAGAAAAAAATCAATTCTAATCAAAATTGTGTGTATCTTGAAAGATTCTTCAGACTATATGAAAACTCAGTTATACATTAAAAGCTTGCACATAATTCTATAATAGGCAGGATCTTAGGCATTAAGCTAACATGTAAATACAACACCGTTGGAGGAAGTATTTAAATGCTTTGTATAATTTATTCATGGTAATGCAGAAATAGGGATCTCTTTTTTAGATCTTTCTCTAATAATAAAGAACACAGTTCTGGAAAAATAAAAAAATAATTACAGAATATATTTCTTAAGTGATTTCATCCTCTTATACTCCTTTCCATAAAATGTGAGAATTCCAACTGGTTCACTTACTTCCACATTTGTTCTTATTTTTGTTGAGTGTGTACTGATACCTCATTCTTCTTTTTTTAATTGTTATTTTATAGATTACAGTTATTATAAGCATATTTTCAAGTATCTATTGGTTGTCCCTTAGATTGCTTTGTGGAGGGTCCAAATTTTTTGCTCATTTTAAAATTGGTTTGTCTTTTTATTAATCTATTATAGAAATTATGTATATATCCTGGATACCAGTCTCTGATCACATATCACATTTTGTAAATATTTTCTCTGCATCTGTGACATTCTTATTACTTTTCCTAAGTATATCTTTGTTGAGAAAAATTAAACTTGTATTTAATTTTTGATGAAGTCTTAGTCTGTCAATTGTTTTTTTCACTACAATTGTTTCTTTGTCACTGGTCTAAGAAACCTTTGCACAGCCTAAAATTAGAAGCAATGCTCTGATGTTTTCCTACACAAGCTTTAAGGGTTCAGTTTTATGTTTCAATTTATGATGCATGTTGAATTATTTTATACATTCTGTGATGCAAAGGACAAGTTATGGTATGCATTTATTCCAGTATGATTTGTTGAAAAGACAAAATAAACCCTGATTGCATTTGTATCTTTAGTAGAAATCAAAGGACAGAGAGACTCAGTCTGCTGCTGGGCATTCTGTTGATCTGCTGATCTGTTTACTGATCTTTAAGTCACTACCATATTTCTTGATTAGATAGCTTTGTAGCAACTTACAAAGATGTGTAATATAAGTTCTCCCACCTGATTCTTTTACAAAATTGCTTTGGAGAGTCTACATATTTTGCATTTTCATGAAATCCTGCTGGTATTATATTTCGGACTGCATTTAATCTAAAAATCAATTTGTGGAGAATTGAAATGTTAACCATAAGAAAACTTCCAATCCATGTAGCTGACTATCTCTCAACTTAATGTTTAGCATATCAACATTCTGCAGGAATAGTGACTTTATCTTTTAATGACATTAGTCATTATTTGCCAGTCTCATATCTTTATTCTAGATACTGCCCCAATTTTTCACTTGGCCACGCTATGCTCAGTGTTCTTATACCTATTTGCTCCATGTGTATATTTGAGTACCATTCTGAAAACACTAAATTTGACACCTGTGACCTATATTTTGGTTTTCACAGAAGAATTGCATAAAACTACTAACTGTTTGACCTCCTTACTGTTAATTCTACTTTTGATGCTATCCCATCATTTTTAATACTTTCACTAAAATCTTGCATTCTTTAATGTGAGATTGGAATTTTTTTTTTGGTTTAGTCTTTCTTGAACAATTCAGACAAAATTCATCACAAATTTTATGAGTTATTTATGCCTTTAAAAATCCTCTCACATATGACATGGCATATTTTATGATTATGTGTAGACAACTGACTTGTCTAAAAACTTAGTATATAAGAAATATACATATAAAAGCTTTCCTAAGTGATCAACGCAAAGAAGTAGAGGAAAACAATCAAATGGGAAAACTAGAGATCTCTTCAAGAACATTAGAGATACCAAGGGAGCATTTCATGCAAAGATGGGTATAATAAAGGACAGAAATGGCATGGACCTAACAGAAGCAGAAGATGTTAAGAAGTGGCACAAATACACAGAACTATACAAAAAAGATCTTCACAACCCAGATAATCATGATGGTGCGATCACTCACCTAGAGCCAGACATCCTGGAATTCAAAGTCAGGTGGACCTTAGGAAGCATCACTATGAACAAAGCTAGTGAACATGATGGAATTCCAGCTGAGCTATTTTAAATCCTAAAAGATGATGCTGTTAAAGTGCTGCACTCAATCAGTCAGTAAATTTGGGAAACTCAGTAGTGGTCACAGGACTGGAAAAGGTTAGTTTTCATTTCAATCCCAAAGAAAGGCAATGCCAAAGAATGTTCAAACTATCATAAAATTTCACTCATCTCACACACTAGCAAAGTAATGCTCAAAATTCTCCAAGCTAGGCTTCAACAGTATGTGAACTGAGAACTTCCAGATGTTCAGGCTGGATTTAGAAAAGGCAAAGGAACCAGAGATCCAATTACTAACATCTGTTGGATCACAGAGAAAGCAAGAGAATTCCAGAAAAATCTACTTATGCTTAATTGACTATGCTAAAGCCTTTGAATGTGTGGATCACAACAAATTGTGGAAAATTCTTAAAGAGATGGGACTACCAGACCACTTTACCTGCCTCATGAGAAACCTGTATTCAGGACAAGAAGCAACAGTTAGAACTGGACATGGAACAATGGACTGGTACCAAATTGGGAATGAAGTAAATCAAGGCTGTATATTGCTCATTTAACCTCTATGTAGAGTACACCTTCTTAAATACCAGGCTGGAGGAAGCACAAGCTGGAATCAAGGATTGTGGGGAGAAATATCAACACCCTCAGATATGCAGATGACACCACCCTTATGGCAGAAAGTGAGGAAGAACTAAAGGGCCTCTCGATGAATGTGAAATAGGAGAGTGAAAAAGCTGGCTTAAAACTAACATTCAAAAACTAAGATCATGGCATCTGGTCCCATCACCTCATGGCAAATAGATGGGGAGACAAAGGAAACAGTGACAGACTTTATTTTCCTGGGCTCCAAAATCACTGCAGATGGTGACTGCAGCCATGAAATTAAAAGATGCTTTCTCCCTGGAGGAAAAGCTATGACAAACCTAGACACTGTATTAAAAAGAAGAGACACTAGTCTGCCAAAAATGATTTGTATAATCAAATTTTGTTTTTTTCCAGTAGTCATGTATGGATATGAGAGCTGGACCATAAAGAAAGCTGAGCACTGAATAATTGATGCTTTTGAATTGTGGTGGTGGAGAAGACTCTTGAGAGTCCCTTGGACTGCAAGGAGAGCCAAACAGTCCATCCTAAAGGAAATCAGTCTTGAATATTCACTGGACGGGCTGATGCTGAAGCTGAAACTCCCATACTTTGTCCACCTGATGCGAAGAAATGACCCATTAGAAAAGACCTTGATGTTGGGAAAGATTGAAGGTAGGAGGAGAAGGAGATGACAGAGAATGAGATAGTTGGGTGGCATCACCAACTCGATGGACATGAGTCTGAGCAAGCTCTGGATGTTGGTGATGGACAGGGAAGCTGTAGTCCGTGGGATTGTAAAGAGTCGAACATGACTGAGCAACTGACCTGAACTGAACTGATTTTATTTTTTGCAATATATCATAATGTATTTTGAGCAAGTAAAAAACATAAATAGAAGGATATAATAAATATTTTATACCAGTGGTTTGCAACCAAAGTTTTTTTTTTTTCCTCAATTCAAAATAGTTGACATTATTTTGTTTATCACAGTTGGAGCAAGGTTGGGAGGTTTGCTACTGGCTCTAGGGGACAGAGACCAGAGAGCCATCTAAATATCTCAATATCCTACAATGCACAGGACTGCTCCCCATCAAAAGATTATTGTCTTGTATACTAATGGTACAGAAGTTGAGAATTTTCCTAAATTCACCACTTAGGAAAAATAAAAATATAAATAATAAAAATATATTATATATATGTATATAAATTATATAAAAAATAATATTTTTTTTGGCCATTTTGCCAGATCTGTTCCAAATTCCTCCACCTATAAATAATAAGCTGTTACATATATTTTAAGCGTTTATTTAATTCTGATCTTTTTCTTCACCTTTCCTCATTAGAGATGACCACTACCCTAAAATTGATGTAAAGGTAACTCCTTGTATTTGTAGATTACATTTTATATGTATATATAAAAAAAAACTATGACTGTGTTTTGTTTTACATATATATCATACCTATATATTAGGTATCACACCATAAGATATCTTATAACTTTCTTGTTTCCACTCAGTGATATGCTATTTCTTCGGAGAAGGAAATGGCAGCACACTCTAGTATTCTTGCCTGGAAAATCCCATGGATAGAGGAGTCCAGTGGGTTATAGCCCTGTGGTCACAACTGGTACATGACTTAGCCACTACACCACCACCACCACAAGTTTATTATTAAAATTTCCCAGCTTTGCTATTCATGAGTCTGAGTCATTTGTTTTAAAGTTGTATAACCTTCATTGTGTATCTATACAATTATTCATGGGTAATTAGTCTAATGGATATTTTGCTGTTTAAAATTATTCCCCATGGCAAAGAACACTATGATGAAATTTCTTGTTATACATTTCTGCTTCTGTAGTGAGCATCAAAGAATGGATGCTTTCGAATTTTGGAGCTGGGAAAGATTCTTGAGAACCCCTTGGATTGCAAAGAGATCAAACCAGGCAATACTAAAGGAAGTCAACCCTGACTATTCTTTGGAAGGACTGATGCTGAAACAGAAGCTTCAATACTTTGGCTTCCTGATGCAAAGAACCCACTCATTGGTAAAGACCCTGATGCTGGGAAAGATTGAAGGCGAAAATGGAGAAGGGGGTGGCAGAGTATGAGATGGTTAGACAGCATTACCGACTCAGTGTACGTGCATTTGGACTAACTCCGGAAGATAGTGGAGAACAGAGAAGCCTGGCATGCTGCAGTTCATGGGGTGCCAAGAGTCAGACACCACTTAGCAAATGAACAATAATAACAAAAAAATGTACTAGATTGGCTAGAGTCCTCTGATTGCTCACCTAGAACCTCAGAATGTGACTTTGCTTGGAAACAAGGCTTTGGCAGATGTAATCATGATAAGGTGAGGCCGTACTGAATTAGGGTGGGTCTTAATTCAATGACTGTCCTTAGAACAGGGAAATTCACACACACACACCTACAAAGGACTTAGCACACGTGCACGTACCATAAGAAAGACAATGCAAACATTAGAGTGATCTACAACCCAAAGATCTGCAAGAATTGTCCACCACCATCACTAGCTGGAAGAGAGACAAGACAAATTCATCCTCAAAGTCTCCACAAAAGTACTGATCTTGCCAACCCCTTGAGTTCAGACTCCTAGTCCTCCATAACTATGAAAAAATATATTCCTGTTCTTTTAAGCCACCCAGTGTGTGGTGATTTGTTACAGCAGCTGTAGGAAACTAAAACAGGTAGTTACGTTTCTTTCACTTGGTAATTAAACTGAGGAGTAGAATTAGTGGGATATAGAATCTATGCATCTATAAATTATTAGAGTTGATGAGATATTTTCCTCATACTTTCTCCTACACTGATATCATCAGACTCTAATTTTTTTAAATTTTGATGGGTGAGACAGTATTTCATTGTTTTTTACTCACTTTTCTATAATTATTAGTAAGGTTTGTGTGTTCACACAATGTTTTATTTGTTTACTTCTATTATTATGTGGACTATCTATTTATATGATTTGCCCATGTTGTGTGTTTGTCTGTGTGTATGTGTGTAGGGGTGGTGCTTACCTTTAATGGATAATAATAAGTAGGGTGATATAATGTTTTCTGGATACTAAATCTTTGTCTAATATACATTGCAAATATCATCTCAAAGCCTATGGATGGTATTTAAAATTTGTATATATTGTCTTTTTAGCAGAAGTTATTTGTTATATTTATCAGTCTTATTTTTATGAGTTGTTCTTCGTTTCTATGGATAATTCATTCTAATTACCATAAAGCTATTCTCTTACATGTAATACTAAAAATAACATCTAAAAGTTGGATAGTTTCATTTTAATATATGTGGAATTTATTTTTGTCTGTGGTATGACACAGTAATCTGCTTTACTCAAAGAAAATCAATGTTCCTTTCAGTATTTAGTGAGCAACATATCTGTTCCTCATTTGGTTGAAATGCAACCTCTGCCTTATAAATATGTGTGTGTGTGTGTGTGTGTGTGCGCGCGCACGCGCGCACGCATGCACGCGTGCTCACACATCTGTGTGTGTCACTCTACAAATTTTCTGTTCTGTTCTAGTAACCCACTTGTCTGTTATTGACTTTATATCATGTGGCCTTAATTAACATACTTTAAAAATAATTTTGATATATGAAAGAGCCAGTTACCCAACTTGGTTCTTCTTAAAATATATCTTAGATACTTTCAACTCTTTATGATTCCATATGGATTTTGAGATAAATGTGTCAAATTTCCAATAAACCCTAGAAAGATTTCAATTAAAATTGCATTGATTTTACAAATTAATTTAATGTCATATGACATTTTTATGATGTTGGGTCCTGTCATTCAGGAACATTAATCTGGTTTATTTTGTTTCAATGGGTTAATAAAATTTCTTTTTAATATTATTGTACTCAATTATTTTATATTTACTCATATATTTTATGGTATCTCTTGTTATTATGTGTAATAATTATTTTCCTTTATTATTGGCTATTAATGATGCAAAGAAACACTCTATGCCCTCATTTGTCCTCAGTATGTTTACTGTCTTTGTATTGCTATTAGTAATTAATAGATATCTTGAATTTTATAATGAATTAAATTCTATTTCCTGAAAATGAATGATAATTTTATCTCTTTCAATTGTCATACAAAATTTTGCACTGCTCATGGAGTTCATTAATATGGGTAATGGTGAGTATTTTTACTTTCTGCATAATTTTAATAGGACTATTTCCAAAATATCATGTTTAACCATGATGTTTCTTAAGAGCAATGAATGCCTTTGACAAATTACAGACATTTCTTTTTATTTTGAGCTTGCTAGGTTTTCCAAGGTGAATTAGTGACACACTTTATAAAACTTTTCCAAATAACAGGCAACCAATGAGTAATCACAAACAAATCCTGCCCAATAATTATGAATACTTTGTTAGCAGGTGACAGGTTCTGCTGCATTATCAAAAGTGTGTTTCTGACATTTATTTACTTAATCTTTTTTTACATTAAGCTTTGAATTTCTTCAAATGTGACATTAAACATGTGTCACCAATTTTAAAATTAATACAGTACATAAAGTGTTTATAAGAACTATATGCATTTCTGAGTGTTTATGTACTTAATCAAAGTATTTTTATGCTCTTTTAAGCAGATATTTATTTAATCAGGCTTTAACTGTTTTAGGAAGTGGAAAATGGCTGCACCATATGTGAGATTTCAGAAGTACCCTGGAAAGAAAGTGAATGAAACATCAGAGGAGAGATGAAATAGATTATGAAACAGAAATGAAACACTCTGGGGTGAACACTGGCAAAAAAAAAAAAACACACACACACACACAAGAGATAAAAAACTATATAGGAGAAACCACAAAATACAAACATTGCAATGTAAGAAACGCAGGCTATTGAGGAACAGAAGTTAATATTAAAATGAATGTAACAATATTTTTAGGAACAACTCTCGAGATTGACTAGAACAGCATAGATAATGTTGAGTAAGTAGTGCCAGTTACTTTATCTTACATATCAACAACGAAATGCTTTGGAAGCCTCTAATATCCAACTTTATATGTTGCCTAGAATGTCTCACTTTTCGAAATATATTTTTTACACAAGAGATAAAAAACTATATAGGAGAAACCACAAAATACAAACATTGCAATGTAAGAAACGCAGGCTATTGAGGAACAGAAGTTAATATTTAAATGAATGTAACAATATTTTTAGGAACAACTCTCGAGATTGACTAGAACAGCATAGATAATGTTGAGTAAGTAGTGCCAGTTACTTTATCTTACATATCAACAACGAAATGCTTTGGAAGCCTCTAATATCCAACTTTATATGTTGCCTAGAATGTCTCACTTTTCGAAATATATTTTTAGTTTCAGGAATGCTATACTGTAATGGTGGCCAGAAGATATTAAGAAGAGGTGGCAAGAATACAAGGAAGAACTGTACAAAAAAGATCTTCACGACCTAGATAATCATGACGGTGTGTTCACTCACCTAGAGCCAGACATCCTGGAATGTGAAGTCAAGTGGGCCTTAGAAAGCATCACTACAAACAAAGCTAGTGGATGTGATGGAATTCCAGTTGAGTTATTGCAAATCTTGAAAGATGACGCTGTAAAAGTGCTGCACTCAATATGCCAGCAAATTTGGAAAACAGCAGTGGTCACAGGACTGGAAAAGGTCAGCTTTCATTCCAATCCCAAAGAAAGGCAATGCCAAAGAATGCTCAAACTACCGCACAACTGCACTCATCTCACATGCTAGTAAAATAATGCTTAAAATACTCCAAGCCAGGCTTCAGCAATATGTGAGCCATGAACTTCCAGATATTCAAGCTGGTTTTAGAAAAGTCAGAAGAACCAGAGATCAAATTGCCAACATCTGCTGGATCATCGAAAAAGCACGAAAGTTCCAGAAAAACATCTACTTCTGCTTTACTGACTATGCCAAAGCCTTTAACTGTGTGGATCACAATAAACTGTGGAAAATTCTGAAAGAGATGGGAATACCAGACCACCTGACCTGCCTCTTGCGAAACCTGTATGCAGGTTAGGAAGCAACAGTTAGAACTGGACATGGAACAACAGACTGGTTCCAAAATGGGAACAGAGTATATCAAGGCTGTATATTGTCACCCTGCTTATTTAACTCATATGCAAAGTACATCATGAGAAACGCTGGGCTGGAGGAAGCACAGCTGGAATCAAGATTGCTGGGAGAAATATCAATAACCTCAGATATGAAGATGATACCACCCTTATGGCAGAAAGTGAAGAAGAACTGAAGAGCCTCTTGATGAAAGTGAAAGAGGAGAGTGAAAAAGTTGGCTTAGAGCTCAACATTCAGAAAACTAAGATCATGGCATCCAGTCCCATCACTTCATGGCAATAGATGGGGAAACAGTGGAAACAGTGGCTGACTTTAATTTTCTGGGCTCCAAAATCACTGCATACTGTAATTGCAGCCATGAAATTAAAAGATGCTTATTCCTTGGAAGGGAAGTTATGACCAACCTAGATAGCATATTAAAAAGCCTAGACATTACTTTGTCAACAAAGGTCAGTCTCGTCAAGGCTATGGTTTTTCCAGTGGCCATATATGGATGTGAGAGTTGGACTATAAAGAAAACTGAGTACCAAAGAATTGACGCTTTGCACTGTGGTGTTGGAGAAGACTCTTGAATGTCCCTTGGACTGCAAGGAGATCCAACCAGTCCATCCTAAAGGAGATCAGTCCTTGTTGTTCATTGGAGGGACTGATGTTGAAGCTGAAACTCTTAATACCTTGGCCACCTGATGAGAAGAGCTGACTCATTTGCAAAGACCCTGATGCTGGGAAAGATTGAGGACAGGAGAAGAAGGGGAAGACAGAGGATGAGATGGTTGGATGGCATCACCGACTTGATGGACATGGGTTTGGGTGGACTCTGGTGTTGGTGATGGACCGGGAGGCCTGGCATGCTGTGGTTCATGGGGTTGCCCTGAGAGACTGAGCTGAACTGAATCGTGGCCCAAGGAAACCAAGTTCAGCATGGTTGCATAATGACAGCAAGAAAAGCAGAAAGGGAATGAGATTGAATGAAGAAATAGCAAATACCTTTTTTCAAACATCATTCCAAGACCTCACTTAATGGAATGGTGGGGAAAATCTTTTTACTCTTTCAAATGTTCTCTCTCTGTATATGTGTCCTTCAACTCTGTAAGTCTCACTCTTCTCTTCATGTCTCTTCCTCTGACTATCTGTCTCTGAGTCAGTTTCCAACGCTCTATGTGCACAGAAGTCAATGATAGAACTGACCAAAGTTATCTGTATTAAGGGATAGATCTAGCAATAAAGAGTATCTTTCAAAAGTTCTGTGTTGTCCTGGCTCATTAAAAATAACCATTTATCCATACATGATTTTGTTCACCATACAAAAAGTAGAAACCGAGAAATAAGTTGAAAGAATCTCAAGCCCATTCACATAATTTAAATCACTTAGATAGCAATTATTCAGCAGTAACAGTTTAAAGGTACTTTCTCATTTGCTGAACTTTTAATCCAAGAATTAACAGCCTATTTAAAATTAAATAATTTTAACATTACACCACTGTACGATAATTAAGCATCAAATAGATGTTAAAGAAGAAATACACATATATGTTTTTAAAACATAGTTTATTCATTATAGTAATTAGTAGTCACAATACATAAATTTTTATATTCTGACATTAAAATCTAGGAAATTAAGTACAGCTCCTCAAGAAGAATCTGAACCCTGTACTTGTTACTTGTCTGTAAGAATAGTTATTCGCTTAAAACATACAGCCATTCCAAAGTAGATTGTGGGTTATAATAGAGAGACGACCAACATGAAAGGAGAAAGGCCAAAGTTCTTCTCAGGTGCCATACATGCCTGGCGCTTCTGCTTGCATGATCTCATTCAATCCACGCAAGCTCATTGTGCACTATGATGGCATTATTTTGAAAATAAGGATAAAAAACTTAAATCAGATTAAATATCCTGAGAGAGTTAGTGAGGTTGGCCTTTGAATCCTACTCTACTGGATTTGAACTTTATAGTTTTTTCCTCCTTATAGCATTGAATCACTAGGACAATCATGTTTATTATACATAAGCCAATTATTCATCTAATACAAAACATGTACTAAATTATAATTCTGAAATGAAATAGCTTAACAAGCAGAACAAAGGAGCTCTTGGATACTTGGAGTGCAGAATATTTACTGAGCTATGTAATGCCTCATATTTCATTCAAGAACAATTCTACAAGAAAACTGGAGTTTAGGTGGTGGGAGATAGAGGAGGGGCAACTCTAGGGATGGTGCTATATCTCTAGGTACTTTCGTTCACAATATTTATCGAGTCAAAACTATGAACCAGGCACTGGTTTATAGTTGCTAGTTGCTAGTCCTTGAAATGCAGTCCCTCAGTTAATCATGAGAAATGTAAACCATGAATTAGAGAAGTTAAATAATCTTCTCAAGGACTCACACTGCTAAGGCATGAAATTCATCCCTCAACTGATATTGCTATAGAGATGATGCAGCAACCAATTTTTGATAACATAAGATTTCAGCTGGAAGATCATATTTCTGTGAGCTCATATCCATATACATACAAATATATCTATACTCATGTACACACACATATATTCTGATAATAAAACAATCTCAATTATATATCTATTAATTTTCAAGGTAAAGCTCCTGTTTCTTTACAATTTTGGTATGACAGCTCTTAAGTAATGATGACATAAATATGTATTTATTTCCTAACTTTCCAAATAATTTATGTCAAACCCTATAAATCTATAAACATACTTGAAATTGTGTTCTACCTATTTACAAGAAACTATGAAAATAAACAAAGATTTTGAGTGAAGGAAAAAAAAATGTTTGGGACTCCACTAATCTAAAAGTTTCACCCTCAACACCCAATCCACCAAAATAATAACAAAGCAGTCACAATAATGGCAATACTCCACTTCTTTATTTAAAAAGAGTATAAGAATTATAGTCATGAACTCAAAAAATGCTTCATCATGACCATGGCCTTAGCAGAATTTATTACTCTATCATTTTTAAATAATCTGTAATTTTTTTAAGTTCAGTTCCATATTTAGGAAAGAGATAAAAATAATCACAGAAAAACTAAAATAAATGCAATTATCTTAATAAAAAAATGCATGAATTTGAAAAATGGAAAAGGAAAAAGAAAACAAAGAGCTGGTTCTTTGGAAAAAAAAAACATAGAATGGAATGAGAAGGAATTTAAGAGAGAAAGAAAACAAATATTGAAGATTATACTAGAAAAGAAATACAAATATAAATCATGGCCTAACTTTGTATGAGAAAATAGTTTGACAAGTACTTGTTTTTAGAAAATTTTATGGATGTACAGCTTTTTTTGAGAAAAGACTTACTAAAAGTGAACCAAAAACAGATTTTGAAACATGAATAGATAAAAACCATAGAAGAAAATACAAAATTATCACAGAAATGTCTTTTAAATATTGCAAACTAAGGAAACTTACATGTGAGATATTTAAATTTTTTATTTAAAAAGTTTAATTTGTATGCTCTATAAACTGTGATAATTAAACATGATGGGATATTGTATGCTTTATTTTATGAAGCACATTTATACCTGACAAAGGAAGTATTAGACAAAAATATAAAACATTATTTATGGATATAAATGAAAATATTTTAATACATAAAACACTAAAAATGGATTTATCACGGTATTTAAAAAATAATCTACCTTGAAAAAATAGATTTATTCTCAGTATGAACATGAAAAATTTGACAAATTAGATTAATATTTGAGTAGGAACACAATACAAATTCCATGTAATAAAAGATCCACTAATGATAACATCTAGAAAAGGGAAAAAATGTTCTTCTCAATCTTATAAAGCAAAAGGCAACATTTTACTCTCTGGTTAAAAACAACAGATGTCACAATTAAAATGAGGAACACAATGGACATTATAACTTTGCATTTTTTGGTAACTTTGACAAATACTGGAAATTAATGTTATATATTAAAAGTCTTAGAAATGATCATACTATAATAAGACTTCTTCTAAGAATTAATTAAATATGTAATCAAAGATTTATACAAGAGGGTATCTTTCAGTCCTCTGCTGTAAATTCTCTAGTGACCCCATCTCTTTCAGAATGAAAGGTTGCCTTCAGTGTACCTACCGTGGCCTACAATACACATTCCATTTGAGCCTGTGTTAACTCTTGGAACTTGAGTCTCTTGTTTCTCATTTCTTTTCCCTCTTTCAACTCCAACTTCTCTGGCCTTGTTATTGTCCTTCAAATACATCAGGCACCTTCCCACCACCACACAGGTGTCTGCCTTCGAGATTTCCTTTGTTTAAAATTGTGTTTTTCCCTATGGGTATGGCTTGCTGTTGTAGTTGTTCAGTCTCACAGTCCTGTCCAACTCTTTGTGACCCATAGACTGCAGCACACCAGGCCTCTCTGTCGCTCATCATCTCCTGAAGTTTGCCCAAGTTCATGTCCATTGCATCAGTGATGCCATCCTGCCATCCCAACC
The DNA here is from genome assembly GCA_006408695.1 of Aepyceros melampus. Taxonomy (NCBI): domain Eukaryota; kingdom Metazoa; phylum Chordata; class Mammalia; order Artiodactyla; family Bovidae; genus Aepyceros; species Aepyceros melampus. The sequence goes on along the minus strand of SJXQ01004953.1, from coordinate 28,294 downwards.
TCTGATGCCCTCTTCTCCTTCTTCCCTCAATCTTTCCCAGCATCAGGGACTTTTCCAATGAATCAGCTGTTTGCATCAGAGGACCAAAATACAGGAGTTTCAGCATCAGTCCTTCCAAGGAGTATTCATGGTTGATTCCCCTTAAAATTGACTTATTTGATCTCTTTGCTGTCCACTTTCCCGTACCACAGTTTGAAGGCATCAATTCTTTGGTGCTCAGCTTTCTTTATAGTCCAGCTCTCACAACCCTATGTGTCCACTTGGGAAGACCATAGCCTTGACTAAATGGACCTTTGTCGGCAGAGCAAACCAACAAAATCTGTTTTTCAACACACTGTCTCGGTTTGTCATAGTTTTCCTGCTGAGAAGCAAATATCTTCCAATTTCATGGCTGCAGTGACTATCTGGGATGATTTTAGAGCCCAGAAGAGGAAATCTGTCACTACTTTTACCTTTTACCTGCCTTTGTGTTGCTATTTTGATTCACTTTTATAACATAATAAAGTGAATCAATATATCACTTAGAAAATAAACAGCAAGAAAAAAAGATGTCATTTATTTTAAAATAGAGTCTCATGAGGGAATAAACCACTAAAAGAATAGTGCTTGCTTGCATGCTAAGTTGCACATGTGCAACTCTTTGCAACCCCGTAGACTGTGGCCCACCATGCTCCTCTGTCCATGGGATTATTCTGGCAAGAATACTGGAGTGGGTTGCCTTGCCTGCCTCTAGGTATGGTCCCAACCCAGGGTTCGAACCTGCATTCTACTGTATCTCTTGCATTGCAGGCAGATTCTGTACTGCTAAGCCACCAGAGAAGCCCAAACATATGTTAAAAAAAATACACAAATAAAATCATTGCAGTACTATTTTGAAAATCAGAAATAGAAACAAAACAAGACAAATAACATACATATATATACAGACTATATCAATCATTTATTCATGTATTCACTTGTTCACTAACTGATGACATATTATGTTCCAGGAATTGTGTTTGGTGTTCGATGTTCAAATATCCTCATGAAACACAAAATATTAGAAAAGGCAGATTATAAAAATAATCAATTAGAGTATTGGACAGCAAGGAGATCCAACCAGTCCATCCTAAAGGAAATCAGTCCTAAATATTTATTGGAAGGACTGATGCTGAAGCTGAAACTCCAATACTTTGGTCACCTAATTTGAAGAACTGATTCATTTGAAAGACCCTGATGCTGGGAAAGATTGAAGGCGGGAGGAGAAGGGGACGACAGAGGATGAGATGGTTGGGATGACATCACTGACTCAATGGACATGAGTCTGAGTAAACCCCAGGAGTCGATGGACAGGGAAGCCTGATGTACTGCAGTCCATGGGGTCACAAAGAGTCGGACACGAATACGTGACTGAACTAAACTGAACTGAACTGAGAGTATTATTTGAAACATGGTCATCACAGAGGCAATGAAATAAATTGCTTGACTTTTAAATATTTAAGAGCAATGTAATTCAAGTACTATTTACCATTTAGAGAGCTGGTGGTTTAGTCTCTAAGTCGATTCCAACTCTTGCGACCCCATGTAGCCTGCCAGGCTCCTCAGTCCATGAGATTCTCCACACAAGAATACTGGAGTGGATTGCCATTTTCTTCTCCAGGCGATCTTCCCGACCCAGGAATCAAACCCAGGTCTCCTGCATTGCAGGCAGATTCTTTACCGACTGAGCTATGAGGGAAGCCCGTTTAGAGAGCTACTGATATGTAATATAGCACTTTGTTGTTGTTGTTCAGTTGCTAAGTTGTGTCTGACTCTTTTGCGACCCCATGGACTATAGCCCACCAGGCTCCTCTGTCCATTGGATTCCCCAGGCAAGAACACTAGAGTATGTTGCCATTTATTTCCTTCTCAGGGGATCTTCCCAACCCAGGGATCAAACCTGTGACTCCAGCCACTTCTGCATTGCAGGCAGATTTTTTTTAATTTCTTTACTGCTGCCACCCAGGAAGGCCATTTGTATTAACATATATATATTGAATTCTAATACAAAGCATCAAAATGCCCTACCAAAAATGAGGGGAGAGAAAAAGGAAAGAAACTCACTTTTTATGTTAATAATGTACACAATGCCTCTTCGTTGCCAAATAAAGGACTGCAATTATCTTCTATATAAAATTTGGCAATTCATTGACCTGGCAGATCCTTAATGTTTCTGAGGATCAAAGAAAGATGTTAAAGAAAGATGCCTGGTGATACAGCCTAAAAGAGAGGTGCAGGGCCATTCTCTAATTTCTGTGGTTCTTAGAAAATGGGTCAATCTTATGCTCTTAAGTTCTGATTTGAGAGTCATGGAGAATTGGTCAAAATGTGCAATACAGACTTGCTGGAAAGGCAACAAGGACCAACAATACAAAAATTAGTTATCAAGTTAGACTGCCAACTATGGTTTGAGAACAAATAGGACTTAATAATTAAGAAACCCATGTTGGCAAGGGAATGGCTTAATTTGTTTTAATTAAGAGACACACACAAGGACTTACATTCCATCTTTTTGAGACATAAATTAGGGCAACTGTGGAGAAGTGAAAGCTCTTTATTTTTTTTCAAGTAAGGAGCCATTTTTTATATTATATCATTAGGGAAATGCAAATTAAAACAACAATGAGGCATTGCTGCACACATTAGAATGGCCAAACTCCAGAGCTCTGATGAAAAATGCTGGTGTGGACATGGAGCAAAAAGAACTCTCATTCTTAGCGGGTGATAATGCAAAATGGTACAGTTTGGATGAGAGTTTACCGTTTCTTATAAAACTAAACACACTCTTATCATTTGATGGATCCAGCAATTACATTTCTTGGTATTTACGCCAGTGAATTAAAAACATGTCCACACAAAAGCTTCCACATGAATGCTTACAGCAGCTTTATTCATAATCACCAAAACTTGGAAGCAACCAAGGTGTACTTCAGTAGGTGAATGACAAAATAAGCTCTAGTACATCCAGACAATGGGATATTTGTCAGCACTAACAGCTATCAAGCCATGAAAAGGTTCATAGGAACCTTAAATGCATATTACTAAGTGAAAGAAGCAAATCTGACATAACAAAGGTTATGTACATTATTATAGTATGATTCCAACTACATAATGTTCTGGAAAAAGAAAACTTATTGAGATCATGAAAAGATCAGTGATTGCAAGGGACTGGGGGGAGGGAGGGATGAATAGATGGGGCACAGAGTAATTTCAAGGCAGTGAAAATATTTTATATGATACCATAATGATGAATAAATGCTGTTACACCTTTTTCCAAGTCCACAGACTAACACAACATCAAAAGTGAACCCTAATTTTTTTTAGAAACTTTGGGTTACTATGAGGTATCACTGTAGGCTTTTCACTTGAACCAAATATACCACTCTGGTGGGGAATTGTTGATAATTATGAAGACTATGACTTCAGGGGCAGGTGTTATACAGACCATCTCTATACCTCCCCTTCAATTTGCTGTTAATCTAAATGTACTCTTTATGTAAAATAAAGACATAATTTTTCAAAAATGATCAAAAACTTATGGAATAGTTTTAAGCTTTTATTTTTTTTATTTTTTAATTAAATTTTTATTTTTTTGTTTGTTTTGCTTTACAATACTGTATTCGTTTTGCTATACATTGACATGAATCAGCCACGAGTGTACATGAACTCCCAATCCCGATCCCCACCTCCCCCCTCCCACCCCACACCTTCTCTCTGGATTATCCCCATAAGCTTTTATTAGTAACTCTTCCTTCTTCATGAAAGGAGTGATCAACAAAGTAGTTGAAAGCAATGATTGAAAGAAACAAACGTTTTACATTTATACCAAAATTGTGAGTTTGCATTTAGACAATTGTATATGAAAAGATTTACAGTCATATACATTAAAAAATCAAGTAATTTAAAAATAGATGAGAAAAAAATATAAGATCTCAAGTAAAGATATTTCTGAACTTAAATTAATGGGCATAAGCCACATCAAAAATAAATACTTACATATGATTCATGTCTGGACTTCTTCCCGGGTGGCGTTAGTGGTAAAGAATCTGCCTGGCAGGGCAGGAGACACAAGAGACCTGGTTTGATCCCTGGGTTGGGAAGATCTTCCTGGAGAAGGAAGTAGAAACCCACTCCAGTATTCTTGCCTGGGAAATCCCAAGGACAGAGAAGCCTGGTGGGCTACAGTCCATGGGGTTGCACCATTGAGTGCGCACACACACACACACACACACACAAATCATCTCACTAATTTTCAACTAGGTGCAGTTTTGCCTTTTCTGGGGCTATATGGCAATGTGTGCAGGCATTATTGGTTGTCACAAATGAAATGAGAGGTTACTGTCGTATGGAGGATAGAGGCCGGGATGCTACTAAACGTCTCACAATGCACAGGACAGTTCCTCAAATCAAATTATCAGGGCCAAGATGTCAATAATACCAGGGTTGAGAAACCTAGATTTGACTCTTAACAATTTGCAGTTCTCAAGAACTGCCAATTTTTGGAAAGAGTTGAAAACATCTTATTCATAAATTGAGCAAATCTGCTGAGTTTATAATAAGTGTGCTTGTTTGAGTAAGCCAAAGTATCACTGTTGGCTAAGAGCTGATTGTTAGGCCTTCTTTTTTACTTTATCTGGATAGAGAATACTGGAGGCCATGTTGTCAGGAGACATCTAGCTGACCTGGGTTAGGTGCCTTCCAGGAGGCAACATAAATTCCATTTATTTTATTTTTTTAATACGTACATCCCACATCTTTAGTTGTGGCATGTGCATTAGTTGCAGTGTGTGGGGTCTAGTTCCTAACCAGGGATCAAATCCCAGACTTTTTCATTGGAAGCACAGAGTTTTAGCCACTTTACTACCAAGGAAGTCCCTAAATTCCATTTCTGACTCTCCTCTAATGTATTCTGTGATCTTGGGAGTCATTTCCTTCTTCAGGAAGAAAACCTCCTCTGTATCAAAAGGTCATTGACTCAAACATAAATTTCAGAGCTTCAACATTTTCTGTCTCCTTCCCCACACACTGGTTTATACCTTTTCACTCCATGGAAGAGCCTTAGGTTTCTAGTTGCATCTTTTGTCATGTTGACAAAAAGAAATGTGAAATCTACTCTGAGACAAGTACATCTCATGTGCCAGTGCAGAAGGCAGAGAAAAGGAACGGTTGATTATTCACACGACCCAACTTAATTAAAACACTTTTCACTGGCCTCAGTATCACAGTGGGGAGGGAGAAATTCAGAAAAAGAGACATTGTGTTTTCTTTCTTTATTTGATATCTTTACAGTGCGTAAGCTGCAGGATGTAATTTTTAACAACAACTTTGGGGGAAATCTTGAATGCTGTATGGTATTCATTGGCTTCTATGATGGGAAACATGCTGCCTCTTTAGTAAAATATATTGGTATTTACCCAGTCCTATATGTGCTTTAATGGCAGACATTACTTTAGAGAGGGGGAGGTTATGTGGAGTTTTATGGTAAATTGATATTTTTATATCTGTAATTAATCAGAGTAATTATTTTTATCCTGTTAAAGACCATGGATTACTAGGTAATATCTGTCTTCATTCTGAACTTTTCCATAGTGAGTTTACAAAATAAGAAGCTAATTTCTATCCCACTATTTGATCTCCATGCTCCTGAAATATGTCTTATATCTATCTATCCATCTACCTATCTATATATCTCAAGCAGTCTGTCTGTACATATGTATGTAAATTTTAAACATTTAAATTAGTCTCTTGCCCTCTTCTTTTCTTTCTCCCTTTCTCCAGTGGCATGGGGGTGTAATGTATGGAATTTTACCAAAAGCTCCCTGGAAATACACCCATGACAACACAGAAGACTGAACTATGTAGCAAGAAATTTTTTATGGATTTGGGAGAATAGTGTTCAAGTGTTTCAAGCCAAGATCAAACAAATAATTTGAAAGAGTCTCTGGAGTCCCCATCATATTTAGTTTTCTTTTGTAATTATTTTAATTGAGGTATAATTTATAAACCGTAAAATTCATACATTTAAAATACACAATTTGCTATGTTTTAACATACATATACACAGGTGAAAACATCACCACAATCAACATAACCAAGAAAATATCACCCCTAAAGTTCTCCTAGATACCTGATATAATCACTCCCTCTTGTCTTTCACCTCCAACCTGTTCTATTTCCATACAATAGCAAGTAAGATTTCTGTCACTATAGATTACTTTGCATTTTCTGGAATTCATATGCATGGAATTTCATATACATGAAAGTATGTATTCTTTTACTTCCCTCTGATTTTCTTTCACTCAGTGTAGTTATACCTGAGTTCCCTGGAGTTGGTGATAGGAAGCCTGGCATGCTGCAGTCCATGGGGTTGCAAAGAGTCAGACACGACTGAGCAACTGAACTGATAATTATCCCATCCATTTTATATGTTTCAGACTCTTTCTTTTTATTATGAACATTATTCCACTTCATAGCTATAGCACAATTTGTTATCCATTCACTTGTTGAAGGACATTATGAGCATTTCTGTTTTGGGAAAGAATACATAAATATTCTATGAGCATTCTTATATTTTTACTAGAATATGTGCTTTCATTTCTCTGTGGGGAGACCTAAGAATGGAATAGCCATATTATTTGGTAGGTCCATTTTTTTTTAAGTTTAATTTTTTATTGAGGTATAATTGGTTCAGTTCTAGCTGTGGAAATAAATGAAGACCACCCAAATGTGAAGAAAAAAGTGACTATTGATACAGAGCTTACTACAGCAGGAGAGTCAGCCACCACCAATTGTGTTTGGCAAAGACCCAAAGGCAAACAGAAGAGTGGAAAGTTTTATAGAAAATAAGGAGGTTTTAGCTATGTGCAGTTTGGAGACTGTTGGCATGGGGAAGCTGAAGTAGGCTAAGTAGAAAGCAAACATGTTCTGTGATTGGTTTAGAGATCATCTTTCTCTAGTTAGACCTGCAGTGGAAACAGGGACAAAACAGCAAAGCTTGGAGTTGTTCCCCAAGTCCTGACACGTATGCATGCGTGCTTAGTCATGTCCAACTCTCTGTGACCCTATGGATGGTAGCCTACTAGGCTCCTCTGTCCATGGGATTCTTCAGACAAGACTACTGGAATGGATTGCCAAGCCCTCCTCCAAGGAATCTTCCTGACCCCGGGATTGAGCCTGCATCTCTTACACTTTCCACATTGTCAAGCATGTTCTTTACCGCTAGTGCCATCTGAGAAGTCCCCAAGTCCTGACTGCTGTTAAGTCGCTTCAGTCGTGTCCGACTCTGTGCGACTCCATAGATGGCAGCCCACCAGGCTTCTCCGTCCCTGGGATTTTCCAAGCAAGAGTACTGGAGTGAGGTGCCATTTCCTTCTCCAATGCATAAAAGTGAAAAGTGAAGGTGAAGTTGCTTAGTTGTGTCCGACTCTTAGTGACCCCATAGGCTACAGCCTACCAGGTTCCTCCGTCCATGGGATTTTCCAGGCAAGGATACTGGAGTGGGGTGCCATTGCTTTCTCTGAATCCTGACATTCTGTACTAATTGGTGCAGAGATTGTGATTTGACTTCCTGGGATGATTGCTGTGGAGGTTTTGGGTCAAAGTTCATCATTATATGTTCAGGTGCTACAACAAAAGTATCATAGACTGGGTAACTGAAACAAAAATTTATTTCTCACAGATCTAGAGGCTGAAAAGTGCAAAATCAAGAAGCTGACAACCTCGTGTCTGTTGAGGGCCCACTTCTTCACAGGCAGTCATCTCCCTGTGTCCTCACATGGCAGAAGGGGGAGAGAGAGTTCACTGAGTTCCTTTTTACCAGGGAAGATCCCCTGGAGGAGGACATGACAACCCAGTCCAGTATTCTTGCCTGAGTATCCCATGGACAGAGGAGCCTGGAGGGCTATGGTCCATAGGACTGCACAGAGCTGACATGACGGAAACAACTTTGCATGCACACACAATCCTGTTTATGGCCTTCTCAGGTGGCACTAGTAGTAAAGAACCCACTTACCAATGAGGTAGGCATAAGAGACATGAGTTCAATATCTGGATGGGGAAGATCTCCTGGAGGAGAGCATCACAACCCACTCCAGTATTCTTGCCTGGGGAATCCCATGGACAGAGGAGCCTGGTGACTACAGTCCACAGGGTCACAAAGAGTTGGATACAACTGAAGCGACTTAGCATGCATGCAGTCCTATTCATAAGGGTTCCACTCTTCTGATCTAATTACCTCCAAAATGCTTCACCTCCTATTACCATCCCTTCCGGGGTTAAAATTTAAATACGATAACTTGAGAGGGACACACTTAGTCCTTTCCAGAGTCCTGTTGTTATATATGGTTTGATCATTGTCCATTTGTATGTCCACTCCTTCTTAGCTACCTGGAAGTACATGGTTCTAATGAGCACATATTGCATTTCAAGTGCTGTTGAGACACTTGAAGCTCCATGAAAATAAGGGATCAACTTAAGCATTTTTAAAACAGTAAAGAATGAGAAGAGTGTCAGATTTTTGACCTTGAGGAGCTGTTCTCAAAGAACAGTCTGGGAAAAGCAGGTCAGCATCTCCTAAGAACTTGCTGGAAATGCACATTTTTGGCTGCACCCCAGACTTACTGAATTTGACAGCCTGGGGGGTTTGGCTCAGTGTCTTGCATTTTAATAAGGTCTCCAAGTGATTCTGATGCTTCTGCTTAGAGGTTGAGTATGAGAACTACTGATCTAGAGCTGCATTCACTACACTATGATACAGTCAAGTGAGGGAAAAAGAATTCTCTCAACCCTGAATATGCTTCTGTAGAAGTCAACAATATAGCAGTTATAGTGATTTGCTTAACAAGGATTAGGAATAATCACTATGTCTTAAATATGAGATGCTCAAGTTCTTCAAGGGATTTGAATAAATTGAGCTTTATTAGGATTGATGAAATGAGGATACTTACTTCCCTACAGAATAGTTTAAGCCTGAACATGAAATAAATCAAAGGAAATTCTAGACTTGGAATTTGCAGATGGTGTTAATTAGCAGTTGAGGTGCTTGGCATTCAGATTTAGTGAGAATTTTGACTTGGAGAAAGTGGTGCTTGATATGCATTATTCTAGTCTTTCAGAAACCTGGAAGGCTTTGTAGGTCCCAGCTACAGATATGTAGAAGACAATAAGAAATATCAAGCGTTTCATTCTCCTAAACATAACACCCCAGTCCACAGCCTTAAATAACCTCAAAAAGACTATATTTGGATACATTACATATAATTTAAAAGGAGATGTTTTGATCATAGGATGGAGGCTGTTATTAAAAGAGACTACAAAAATGATTAAATTGACACAGATATAAAAATATGATTGGTATATATATATTCTAATATATGATTAGAATATAAAGTAAAGAAATTTTGGAACAATATTCTAATATAGATTCATTTAATAAGTAGGGAGTTAAGTTTCATTGAAATCATTCATATCATATAATCAGGAAAATAGTATTAAAGAATTGGATTATAATAGAGCTCTGGCTCATATAATACACATATGTGCATTATATATTATTTTGCATATTCACATGTAAATGCATGAATATGCACATATGTATGCAAACATGTATGATCATATATGATGTGTGTATAATATGTATGATCATATATGATGTGTGCAGTTATGTGTGTGTGTGTGTGTGGTGTGCATATTCCTCTGAATGTACAAACATAGACTTTTTACCAAAAACTGTTAGTAAAATTTTAGATTGTGGAATTCTGTATGCTTTTATTTTAAGTGAGAAAAATAATCACGTGTTCATCATGCTTTGTGCTCAGTCACTCAGTCGTGTCTGACTATGCGACCCCATGGACCATATCCATCTGGCTCCTTTGTCCATGGAATTCTCCAGGCAAGAATACTGGAGTGGGTAGCATTCCTTTCTCGAGGGGATCTTCCTGACTCAATGATTGAACTTGATTCTACTGCATTGCAGGTGGATTTTTACCATCTGAGCCATGGAAGTCCAAATATATACAAGAATCAAATGTCTCAGGCACTCCATCCAAAAGTCTGATATATTTTCCAAGAAATTCAATTTAGACTCTTATTTAACAATTCTCAAAATATTTGTGTATATTCAGTATTGAAACACCATTACCAATTTCATTTGTATCCTTGAGACTCTAGTGAATACGTATGTGTTTAGAACATAATTCTCTACAATACTAGAAAGAAATAGCATTTTGCTTCAATGCATAGAAGTTTCTACTGCACAGACTTTGTGTTTCTAACAGTTTGGCCATTTATAGTCTCCCGAAGTTCACCTGCATTAGTAGATATAAAACAATCCAGGGAAGATGACAGGAAACACGTCACCTTGTAGACAGCTGGATCTGCAAAGCAACCCTCAAACTTATACTAAATGGAAAAGAGCTGAGCAACACGTGCAGCTCACTTCACCCCTTTCTATACTGATTTAGGCTCAGCTCCTCTTTGCTGGCCCACACAGGCAATATCCCTAGGGAAGGTTTTAAATTTTAGAAACAGATATTAAATTTTGGATAAATATTTCTAGAAATCAATATTTCACACTTCAAAATTCAGGGAAAAATATATTTTCTCAGAGAGAGAAAAGACAAATATATATCCTATACACCTGTATGTTTGTGTGTGTGTTGTGTAGGTCTGCATTGTATGTGTGCATAGGTACATATATGCATATCTTTGAATATTCATATTCATGGATATATGTGTAAATATATACTAATGACCATGATTTCTATTCATAAATGACCTAATGAGGTAGATAAGTAATAAATAGAAATGTTGTTTTACATTATCTCCACAAAGAAACTCCTTTATAGGGTGCTGGACCAAGTGAGTGAGTGATAGCAATTGCCTTTAAAAGCTTGCAATTTAATTAGAGAAGAGAAAATATGAGCAGATAGATATCTATATTAATATTTAATTATCAGTTAAAGAGATAAATGCATAATGTAAGTCAATTAAAAGATAATATAAATTGCATCAAGCAATGCTTTAAGTACAGTAATAGCTGGATGCACAGGGTATTGTGGCAATGTAGGAACACCAAGGAGTCCCTTACATCATAACTGGAGATATCTGAGATGTCTGTGAAGGTTGTACAAGGAAGACAATGCATGAACAAAATGGAATGACGCATGTGAAGAAAATGAAGAAAATAAATCTCTAACCTAAGGAGCACAGAGTCGGACACGACTGAGCGACTTCTAACTAACTAACCTAAGGAGCAGAATATGAGAGAACACAGATGAGAGAAAGCTTGGTAACCTGAGCAGAAAAGAGGTAATTCAGGGTTTCTAAAAGCATAGACCATGAGGCAGGGAATACCACATGATGGAACTGGTGAGCGAGAAAGACGTCAGTCAGTTCATAGGTAATCTTGCATCTATTTTAATAAGCATTGACTGTGATCTGCACAAGAAAGGAAATCTCTGGAAATAAGATGGTGAGCTGGGGAGACACTACAGTGACCTCCATGAAGAGTTATGAGTTTTGAACTAGGGTGATGAAAGTAAGAATGAAAGTTGCTGTGTTGGAAGATAAATTCAAGAAATACTTAGGTTTAGAGTCATTATTGGAGAAGGAAATGGCACTCCACTCCAGTGTTCTTGCCTGGAGAATCCCAGGGACGGGGGAGCCTGATGGGCTGCCATCTATGGGGTCGCACAGAGTCGGACACGACTGAAGCAACTTAGCAGCAGCAGAGTCATTATTAGGTCATGACAAATGGATGTGTGCTGTGTGATGTAGAGATGGGTATAGTAAAGGGTTAAATTAAACCTCCCTGATTTCTAGGAGAATACTGACAATATAAGAGAAGGAATTAGTTTGGAAAAAGGATGCATAGGTAAAAAAAAAACAAAAACAAAAACAAATCTAGGTTCAAATAAAACATGTGTAAACTAGTCAAGACAATGCCTCATGCCCCAAATCAACATTGAGAATTGAATTTCTTAGCAGTGAAAGACAAAAAGCCTGAGGAGAAACACCAGTTGTTTTATTCACTTACAGTGTGACTATAAGCAGGTCATATAGGGTATTTTTTGAGGCTTACTTTAATTTTCCCTTGTAAACTGAAATACAATTTTCTGTGCTCTTGTAAAGTTCAAATGATATCACTTCCAAACTTTATGTCTTTCCGACAGTAAAGTCCTATCATAATTAAACTAACCATGGCTCTGATAAAGCTACAAACCATACTACTTTGTTGGACCTCCTAGTCTACTGATGGATATATAGTACGTTTAGAATACTTGTAGAAGGCAGAAATGAACCCAAAGGTGTACCAGGATAAATAGAAGGCTAAATGTTGGTAATAAAGAAGAAATTTAATTGGCAAATCCACTTTGGGAATATGAAGCTATCCTAGTGGACCAATATGTGGTATACACACACGAAGACTAGGTTTAATGAAAAAATAGCAAAAGAAAACTAGTACTCATGTTTAGGGACTGAGACATAGAAATTAAGATCCTGAAGCAGGGGACAGGTTCCAAGGCTTACTGCAGATATTCAGAGATAACAGATGTCATGAGTAAGGTAGATACTAAGAAAATACTTTCATACGTCATGTACTGACAAGGTTCCTGAACTGTCCCTGGAAAACCAATTTACTGTTTTAAAAATGGAAGACTTTTTATTGTAAGCTGTCATTTACAGTTCTCTGACATTGCCCTAGAGGAAACAGCTCACATTTCTTGAGAGAAGAGCCTATAAAGCACAGAAATATTTCGCATATCTTTGGGAAATGAACAAAAATTTAGACTTCGGTGGAGAGAGAAATCTTCATTCCAGACAAGCAAAAGAAATCGTAGTAGAAACTGTGAGATAATCAGTGTAGTAGTGAATGAAATAGAGAGAACTGCATTTTGAAGCCATTCAGTTCAATAGCAGAAGAAAGAGCATTAGACACACAAAATTAAGCATAACAGGGAATGGAATGAGAAAGAGTGGGAAGGTGAGTAAAAAGTGTTAGATATTCAAATGGATTTATAAGATACGTGTTAGAGTAAAATGATACACAGTGAAATTATACTCCACACATTTGGCTGCATCCCCTCCATTATTTCTTTGAGCCCCTTTTTTGGGGGTGGGGCAAGAATACTGGAGTGGGTTGCCATTCCCTTCTCCAGGAGGTCTTCACCACCCAAGAATTGAACCAGAGTCTCCCTCATTGTAGGCAGACGCTTTACCATCTGAGCCACCAGGGAAGTCCTCCATTATTACTAACGTTCTTCTATAACCATGGATTTTAACATGGAAGACTTTTGATTGTAAGCTGTCATTTACAGTTCTCTGACACTGCCCCAGAAGAAGCAGCTCACATTTCCTGAGAGAGGAGCCTATAAAGCAGAGAAAATTTCTTCTATACCAATAGATTTACAATTGTTTATGAATTGGCACATTCCAGATGGGTGGAAATGCATCTGTTTGTTTTGAAGACATATGACCCAAAGGGGACTAGATAAGTAATGAGATCATCCAGTCTTTTTTAAGAAAAACTTTTTGTGTTGGGGTATAGACAATTAACAATGTTGTGATGTTTTCAGGTCAACAGTGAAGGTATTCAGCTATACATACAAATGTAACCATTCTCCTGCAAACATCTCTCCCATCCAGGTTGCCACATAACACTGAGCAGAGTTCTATGTACTAAACAGTAAGTCCTTGTTAGCTATCCATTTTTAAAATAGCAGTTTGTACATGACTATCCCAAACTGCCCAACTATCCTTTCTCCTCAGCAACCATGAGTTCATTCTTCATCATATGACATCCATTGTATATGGAATATTAAAAAATATATATAGAAATGAGATCTTCTAGTCTTGATGAATCTGAGATAATTCAGAAATTTCACTCTATGAGGTTGCTGGACTTGCAGGGTTCAGCTAAACTTACAGGGTTCAGCTGAACTATTAAAAACAATGAAGTTTAGTCATTTGGTTAGAAGTCTCAACAGAATTAGCATGAAAAACAAATATTCATTTGCTTATAATGTCTACCATATTAGCAATGATAGTGATTTAAAAGTAAAAATATGTGATTATTGTTCCTTACTATATATATATGAACCGTGAACTTCCAGATGTTCAAGATGGTTTGAGAAAAGGCAGAGGAACCAGAAATCAAATTGCCAACATCTGCTGGATCATCAAAAAAGCAAGAGAGTTCCAGAAAATTTCTGCTTTATTGACTATGCCAAAGCCTTTGACTGTGTGGATCACAAAAAAAATGTGGAAAATTCTGAAAGAGATAGGAATACCTGACCACCTGACCTGCCTCTTGAGAAACCTATATGGAGGTCAGGAAGCAACAATTAGAACTGGACATGGAACAACAGACTGGTTCCAAATAAGAAAAGGAGTATGTCAAGGCTGTATATTGTCACCCTGCTTATTTAACTTATATGCAGAGTACATCATGAGAAATGCTGGGCTGGAGGAAGCACAAGCTGGAATCAAGATTGCCGGGAGAAATATCAATAACCTCAGATATGCAGATGACACCACCCTTATGGCAGAAAGTGAAGAAGAACTGAAGAGCCTCTTGATGAAAGTATAAAAAGAGAGTGAAAAAGTTGGCTTAAAGCTCAACATTCAGAAAATTAAGATCATGGCATGTGGTCCTGTCACTTTATGGCAAATAGATGGGAAACAGTGGAAACAGTGGCTGACTGTTTTTTGGGCTCCAAAATCACTGCAGATGGTGACTGGAGCCATGAAATTAAAAGATGCTTATTCTTTGGAAGGAAAGCGATCCCACTGCTGGGCATACACACCAAAGAAACCAGAAATGAAAGAGACACGTGTACGCCAATGTTCATCGCAGCACTGTTTATAATAGCCAGGCCATGGAAGCAACCTAGATGTCCATCAGCAGATGAATGGATAAGAAAGCTGTGGTACATGTACACAATGGAGTATTACTCAACCATTAAAAAGAATACATTTGAATCAGTTCTAGTGAGGTGGATGACGCTGGAGCCGATTATACAGAGTGAAGTAAGCCAGAAAGAAAAGCACCCATACGGTATACTTACACATATATATGGAATTTAGAAAGATGGTAATGATAAACCTGTACGCAAGACAGCAAAAGAGACACAGATGTATAGAACAGCCTTTTGGACTCTGTGAGAGAGGGAGAGGGTGGGATGATTTGGCAGAGTGGTAGTGTAACATGTATGATATCATAAGTGAAATGAATCACCGGTCTAGGTTCGATGCAGGATGCAGGATGCTTGGGACTGATGCACGGTATCAGCAGATGAATGGATAAGAAAGCTGTGGTACATATACACAATGGAGTATTACTCAGCTATTAAAAAGAATACATTTGAATCAGTTCTAATGAGGTGGATGAAGCTGGAGCCGATTGTACAGAGTGAAGTAAGCCAGAAAGAAAAACACCAATATAGTATACTTACACATATATATGGAATTTAGAAAGATGGTAATGATAAACCTGTACGCAAGACAGCAAAAGAGACACAGATGTATAGAACAGCCTTTTGGACTCTGTGAGAGAGGGAGAGGGTGGGATGATTTGGCAGAGTGGTAGTGTAACATGTATGATATCATAAGTGAAATGAATCACCGGTCTAGGTTCGATGCAGGATGCAGGATGCTTGGGACTGATGCACGGGGATAATCCAGAGAGAAGGTGTGGGGCGGGAGGGGGGAGGTGGGGGTCGGGATTGGGAGTTCATGTACACTCGTGGCTGATTCATGTCAATGTATAGCAAGATGAATACAGTATTGTAAAGCAAAACAAACTAAAAAATAAAAATTAATTTAAAAAAAAAGAAAGTTATGACCAACCTAGATAGCATATTCAAAAGCAGAGACATTAACACCAAGTGGGTGTTAACCTTCTAGTGGGCAGGGCTGAGGTTCATCAGGCCCAGGGCTGGTATGTGGGCTATTTCTCATACAACAGGCTGCATGATTATAGTGGTCTTGGAGCAGGTGACTACCCAATGTTGGGTAGACTTGGTTGCAGGGCTCTGGGGGTCCTAGGGTTGATGTTTCAGCCTACTGATGAGTGGAGGCAATGCTCAGGAGGTCCTGGGGCTGATGACATCCACTAGTGAATGAAGCTGGTCTAATGAATGCCCACTGGTGAGCAGATAAAGGTCCTAAGGTCTCTGGCTGCAAAGCCCAGGTGGTCACAGTGCTAGTAGCAGTGTCCTTGTTTGAAGAGCCAGATCCTGGACTCTCTGGTGGACAGGGCTGGGTCCCAGAGTGGTTGTGGCACAGAAGGTCTCGGTAGCTGGCCTTCTAGGGGGTGAGCTCTGTCCCTTCCTGGGTAGTTTTTTTGGGCTGAGGTATCCCAGTACTGGTGCCACAGGCTGGTGGATGGGGCTGGGCCCTGAGGGATGATCTCAGAATGGCACTTGCCAGTCCAGTACCAGTACCCCTGAGATAGAACAAGCTCCCCATAATGACTGCCACCAGTATCTATGACTCCTGGTGAACTCCAGTTGCCTCCCTCCTTTCTTGGAGGCTCTCCAATATCATCAGGTAGTTGTGATCAGGCTTTTTTCAAATTACTGCTTCCTCTCAGTCCTGGTACATATGCAATTTTTTGTGCACCATTTAGAGTGGAATCTATTTCCTCCCTCAAAGAATTCCATGGACAGAGGAGCCTGGTGAGTTACAGTTCATAGGGTCACAAAGAGCTGGGCACATCTGAGCGACTAACACGTTTCACTTCACTATTTCACCTAGTCCTATGGCTCTCCAAAGAGAAAGCCCTGGTTGCATTCAAAGTCAAGTGTTCTGAGGGCTTGTCCTCCTGTTGCAGGATCCCTGGGCTGGGGAGTCTGATGTGAGGTTTGGACAACTTGCTCCTTGGATAGAACTTCTGCAGTTGTAGCCATTCTCCTGTTTGTGGGTTGCCCACTGGGGATATGGGTCTTGACTATGGGTCTTGGAGATGTGATCTCCACTCTTCCTACCTGCTTCACTGTGGTTCCTTCTTTAGATCTTTAGTTGCAAAAGCTATTTTCTGCTAGTCTTCTAGTCTTTTTCACCTGTAATTGTTCTGTAAATAGTTCTAAATTTGATGTGCCTGTGGGAGAAGATGAGCTCAGTGTCTTCCTGCTCTGCCATCTTGTCCATTCCCTATAGATGTGTATATTAAGATAGATAATACACTTGTTAACTGCTGTGTCCCTGTTTTTTACAAGTTATATAAATGAAGAATTAACAAATTAAAAAAAAGTATATTAAGTGACTATTCTATGCCACACATGCTTTATATACTTAATGCTCAAAATAATAAATCTGTGATCTATATTTTCATACCATTTTATCAGATGAGGAAATGGGACCCTCCCCCAAGTTATTAAACAGCTTGCCCAAGGTGGCAGAAGCGAAGG
This sequence comes from Aepyceros melampus, assembly GCA_006408695.1. Lineage (NCBI taxonomy): Eukaryota > Metazoa > Chordata > Mammalia > Artiodactyla > Bovidae > Aepyceros > Aepyceros melampus. The sequence goes on along the minus strand of SJXQ01004953.1, from coordinate 10,868 downwards.
ACTTGGGTACATGTGATTTTGAAAGCCTCTCTTATTGTGATGATTTGAAATTGCTCAACCCTTTACTAGATATTTGAAGTTCTTTATGTTTGAAGATCGGCGCGTGCCTCTGTGCTCAGTCGTATCTGAATGTTTCAGACCTCTCAGTAGCCCACCAGACTTCTCTGTCCATGGAATTTTCCAGGCAAGAATACTGGAGTGGGTTGCCATTTTCTACTCCATGGGATCTGGCTGAGCAGGGATCAACCCCAAATCTCTTGTATCTCCTGCACTGGCAGGCAGTTTCTTTACCACTGTGCCATTTGGGAAGCCCTTGAAGATCAGTACTTATCACTTGATAATAAGTAAGAGTGATCAAGTACCTTTGAACATGTTATGTTAGATTTCCCTTTAGTCCATGCTGCATTTTGCTTTAAATTTAAGCCTGTTAACATCTCATGAAGCCCATCATTAGCTCTTGACAAAACCAAAGTTTTGGGGGCACCCTTAATATACATCCTTAGTGCTTTGATCATTAAGTTTCAAAGTCATGCCAAGTTTTCCACTGATTGCATGGCATGTAGCCCTTAGCAGCTTTTATTTTTTTGTCTTTATGCAAACAAACAAACGCCTGGAAAGAGAAAGCAAATCAAAGATGAAGGTCTGTTTATAAGAATGCCAAAATAACTTGTTTATCCTTGTTCCTATCACTCCTCTTTTAAGTCTTCACAGATAGAAACAATGACATTGGATAGGAGCAATTTAAGGAGAATATCGGAAATAACAAGCAGATAGAGGGCTCTGCAGAATAAGCCTGCATACAATCTTAGGAAGCCTAACACTTTATTAACCTAAATAAAATTGTTATCAACCATTCACTTAGCCTAAAAATGTAAGGCATTTTACAGAAATTATAAATGTATATATACAAATTATATACAAAATCTTATTCAGTCTTTTTTTACAACAGCAGTGGAAAACATCTACCATTATAGGTACCTTTCAAATGAGGAAACAGGGTGAGAGATAAACTGTTACATGTCCAAAATATTGCATCCAGGAAACAGCGTTGTCTCAACCTGAGAACAAGCAAATTTGAATCCATGTCATTATGGCATTCAACTCATCTGTACTCTGAGAAATGCTTTATCAGTTCTTTTATACATAATCCAGAAAAAAATATTACTATCTCAGGATGAAATGAATTAATTAATGTGCTTGCTACTTCTACTTTCCCAAATTTTATTGAAATGTTGAATTGCCCTAGAGTGATCAAATTACTCTGTCCCTCCTTAGCAAAGCAAAACTCTCATTTCTTTTATCTCATTTTTTCTAAAAAGCACATAATTAGATTCATAGTTCTACAGCCATTGATTTATAAATCGGGAGAGATATGTCTTTCTTTGGGTCCTTGATGTGCCAAATTAAAAGTTACCCTCATGTAGAGTAGTGAGTTATTTAAAAATAAGTATTAGTAAAACCAGAGAAGGCAATGACAATCCATCCAGTACTCTTGCCTGGAAAATCCCATGGATGGAGGAGCCTGGTAGGCTGCAGTCCATGGAGTTGCTAAGAGTTGGACAGGACTGAGTGACTTCACTTTCACTTTTCACTTTCATGCATTGGAGAAGGAAATGGCAACCCACTCCAGTGTTCTTGCCTTGAGAATCTCAGGGACGAGGGAGGCTGCTCCAGTGTTCTTGCCTTGAGAATCCCAGGGACGAGGGAGGCTGGCGGGCTGCGGTCTATGGGGTCGCACAGAGTCGGACACGACTGAAGTGACTTAGCAGCAGTGGCAGCAGCAGCATTAGTAAAACAGACAGTTCCTCATGTCACTGGATGTATTAATTTTTAAATAATAAAATATGCACATAAGTGAGTTCAATTAGAGGCTTCCCCAATGGTTCAGAGGTAAAGAATCTACTTGCCAATGCAGGAGGTGCAGGAGATATGGGGTAAATCCCTGGGTGGGGAAGATCCTCTGGAGGAGGGCATGGCAGCCCACTCCAGTATACTTGCCTGGAGAATCCCAGGGACAGAGGAGCCTGCCAGGCTACAGCTCATGGGGTGCAAAGAGTCAGACATGACTGAGCACATGACTGAACACATATGTTCACTGAAGTGTGTTTTAGTGGGTCAGTGGTTCTTTCCCTTCCTACCACCCATTTGATTCTTTTCACCCTGTGTAGCTGCCCTGGTGTTGGGTAGGATTGACTGCACTCCCAAATCTATAGTAGACCCTCACTGGTCTAAAACAATTAATGTAACCCCATCCATGTTCCTAGTGGTTAATTCAGTTTTTTGAACTAAGATGATTGGTTCTTGTGACTAGAATTTATTCAGAGGGGATTCAAGCACAGAAGACTGAAGGCTTTTGTTATGTGCTTTTATGAATATATTCTCTCTCTCACTATCTCTGTCTCTATCTTTGAAAATCCTTAGCATTGATTGTTGCTGTAAATCATCCTATAAACACCAGAAGAGTTCAATTCGGTTGCTCAGTCATGTCTAATTCTTTGCCATCCCATGGACTGCAGCTTGCCAGGCTTCCCTGTCCATCACCAATACCCGGAGCTTACTCAAACTCATGTACATTGAGTCAGTGATGGCATCCAACCATCTCATCCTCTGTCGTTTCTTCCTCTCACCTTCAATCTTTCCCAGAATCAGGGTCATTTTAAATGAGTCAGTTCTTATCATCAAGTGGCCAAAGTATTGGAGTTTCAGCTTCAGCATCAGTTCTTCCCATGAATATTCAGGACTGACTTCCTTTAGGATGGACTGGTTGGATCTCCTTGCAGTCCAAGGGACTCTCAAGGGTCTCCTCCAACATCACAGTTCAAAAACATCAATGCTTCTGTGCTCAGCTTTATTTACAGTCCAACTCTCACATCCATACATGACTACTGGAAGAACCAAAGCTTTGACTAGACAGACCTTTGTTGGCACAATATGTGTGTGTGTGTGTGTGTGTGTGTGTGTGTGTGTGTGTATATATTGCACAACTAAGCAAAAGGAAGGAAAATTTGGATTCCTTAAAACATCTTTAAACCATTCAAATCACACAGGCTGCCTTACTTCCAGAATCCCAGTTTGTAAAACTAATATGGCTCTTAACATATATGTGAGTTTGAGCCAGGCTTTCACTTCTGTTCAACTTAAAGTGTTTAATTTCTACTTCTGAGATTTCTACCAGAGTTATGGTTTCTACTGGGATTTCTATCAGTGATTATGAATTCAAGCTCAAATTTTGGCTTTGTTATTTCAAGATATATGATCAAAAAAAAAAAGATTTAACCTTTTCAAGCTTCAATTTTGCTATCAAAATGGATGCTTACTGTGGGTTACTGTAGGAAGTAAACAAAATGCACGTAAAACCCCTTGTACTGCACCAGTGACACAAAATGTAGATCTCCTATTTCATGGGAAAAAAAGCAGTTTCACCTCTATGAATCTTTTCAGAGTAAGCCCATCTGGCTCTAGGCATGTCAATTGTTCTGGCATTCCTTTTGGCATGGCAAAGCTATGTTTGTATATATTTTTCCTTTGTTAGTATTTTTCAGGACTCAGCTTGCTTTGCCTCCTCTGAAATATTGATATTATTCTTTTTGAGGGGAACTTGCTCTTCCTTGAAGTAGGTACTCATAGAACTAGTATTTCTTTACTCATGAACATATAATGTGAGAACACTAAACACAACAGTAAGCAAGAACTAAAGAGACATTCAGAAAAATACACTGTTTGCCCAGAGGTGTTCACTAACCTCAAATTCGGCAACTATCATTCACATGAAATCCTATTTTTAATTTTAGATTTTCTGGGCTTTGTAAGATTATACAGAAAGAGAAAGAGGAAAAATTAGAATATATTTTCAGTGATTGCTCTCTACCAGATATTGATATTATACCATGATGTCTTAATATTTATTAACTCTCAGAACACAGCTGTTTCTTCATTTATGCAATTACTTAATAGACCCTTATTGAGCCACAGACACATGCTGGACCCAAATAAGCTGTTGTCTGGATATTGTCATGTGATTTAAATTGAACAGGTGATTATAGGAAATCATCAGGCAGGTAAAAAATGATTACTTTTATGCACATAAAGAGAAATTAAGTCATTTTCTCCAAGTAAGACAAGCAATAAATGGTAAACTATTTGAGATGTAGAATAGTTGAAGAAATCAGTGGGAAGCAGAATGTAATCTCTCTGCTCTCAGTAGCATAAGGTTATACTACCCAACACAGTCTTGATGGATATTTGTTGAATAAAGAAGTTATTTGAACTCAGACTTATCTTTCTCCCATTTCCACATCATTTCACTATGCTATGCTACATTCAATAATCCACATTTCACCCATTATTCTGAAAATCTTAAATAGTCTATTATAAATAAATTATATGCTTTGGGCACAGTCAAGTCTTATTTTACTAATACTTTTAAATAAAAAAAAACTCATTTAGTATCCCTTATTTAAATAATGAATAAAAATCTACTTAAATTTACTTAATACGTATTTTACTGTTTTAATTTGAAAATTATACCAGTCAGAATTTTAACATATCTTTTGTCTGCAAATAATAAACTGAATCACATTAAAAATAAAACATTAAATTACACAGATTTAATCAGAGCAAAAATAAATTAAAGGCCTGTCCTGTCCCATCAAATCACAATTATTTTGTTCACATTAAAGATAATCAGTTATCCAAAGACTTTTGAGTAAATGATCAAAAAATAAAGATAGGAATTGTCAGAACAACAAATAAGGAATAAAGATATTCATATATCTGAGAATTTTTGAACAAAAGAACAGAAAATAAAGATAGGAATTGTTAAAACAAAAACAAACTCTGTCTGGAAACTAGTCTATACTGTAGAAAGGTACAGAATAATTTAACTGATTTTCCAGAACCCAGCCTCAAATGTTTCATATGCTTCTACTACGCATTAATCTGCTTTCATGATTTTTCTGTTTGTGACACTCATTAATTTTAGTCATACTTAACAATAGGTATTAATATATTCTTGCTTGGAAAATCCCATGAGAAGAGGAGACTGGTGGGCTACAGATGCAGAGTCGGACACGATTTTGTAACTAAACAATAAAATGTTATTTAAGTGGTTCTCTACCTCATGGTCATTAGATACTTTGGGAGATTGACACTGCTCTGTAAAACATATCCATCGGCATGATATATGTGTATACATTGCTATGAGGATAGATTCTCTGACTTTCTTACAATTCCCAAATGAGCATAAAAAATAGTTGAGAAACACTGATTTGCTTTCTTATTTTTGCCTTTATCAAAATTTAGGATTTGAAACAGCTTAGCTGGAATTCTATCACCTGAACTACCTTTTTTGTAGTAATGCTTCTTAAGAATCATTTGATTTCACACACCAGAATGACTGGCTTTAGGTGAGTGATCACAATGTTGTGGTTATCTGGGTCATTCAGACCTTTATTGTACAGTTTTCCTGGGTATTCTTGCCACCTCTTCTTAATATCTTCTGCTTCTGTTAGGTCCATACAGCTTCTATTCTTTATTGTGTTCATCTATCAAAGAATATTCAACCTACCTCACAATTGCACTCATTTCATATGATAGCAAGGTAACGCTCAAGATCCTTCAAGCTAGGCTTCAACAGTACGTGAACTGAAAATCTCCAGATGTACAAGTTGGATTTAGAAAAGACAGAGGAACCAGTGATCAAATTGCCAACATTCATGGGATCACAGAAAAAAAACAAGGGAATTCCCTAAAAAATCTACTTCTGCTTCGTTAGCTATATTAAAGCCTTTGACTGTGTGGATCACAACAAATTGTGGAAAATTCTTAAAGAGATGGGAATATCAGACCACTTTACCTGCCTCCTGAAAAGCCTATATGCAGGTCAAGAAACAACAGTTAGAACTGGACATGGAACAATGGACTGGTTCAAAAATGGAAGAGTATGTCAAGCCTGTAGGCTGTCACTCTGCTTATTTAATTTACATGTAGAGTACATTATGCAAAATGCTGGGCTGGTTGAAGCACAAGCTGGAATCAAGATTGCCAGGAGAGATATCAATAACCTCAGATATACAGATGACACCACCCTAACATCAAGAAGTGAAGAAAAACTAAAGGACCACCTGATGAAGGTGAAAGAGGAGAGAGAAAAAGCTGGCTTAAAACTCCAAATTCAAAAAACAAAGATCATGGCATCTGGTCCCATCACTTCATGGCAAATAACTGGGAAAATAATAGAAAGAACAACAGACTTTATTTTCTTGGGCTCCAAATCACTGCAGATGGTAACTGTAGCCACAAAATTAAGACACTTGCTCCTTGGAAGAAAAACCATGACAAGCTATGACAGTGTATTAAAAAGCGGAGACTCACTGTGCTGACAAAGGTCCGTCCATATTGTCAAGTTATGGCTTTCTGGTTGTCATGTATAGATGTGAGAGTTGGACCATAAAGAAGGCTGAAGGCTGAAGAATTAATGCTTTCAAAATGTGGTGCCGGAGAAGACTCTTGAGAGTTTCTTGAACAGCAAGATCCAGCCAGTCAATCCTAAAGGAAATCAACTCTGAATATTCATCGGAAAGACTGATGCTGATGCTGAAGCTCCAACACTTTGGTCACCTGATGTGAAGAGCCAACTCATTGGAAAAGACTATGAAGGTGGGAAAGATTGAGAGCAAAAGAAGATGGTGATAGAGGACAAGATGTTTGGATGGCATCATCAACTCAATGGACATGAGTGTAAACAAACTCAGTTCTGCTGTTCACAGGGTCACGAAGAGTTGGACAGGACTGAGTGATTAAACAGCAAAATAAAGCATTAATATTTGACCACTCTTGTAAATTAAAATGAAAAACTATGTAACTAGATTACATGAGTTCTAAATTCCTACTCTAACACTGAACAGTTTGGTACATTTGGCATGTTATTTAAGTATGCTAAATGGAGATAGTGTTACTTAGCTCACAAGATTATTGAGATGATTACACAATCTAACAAAATTAAGAGTCTAGAACAGGGCCTAAAACAAAGGAACTATTAATCTAAGAGCTAGTTTTATGTATTATGAAACAGTAACAAAGTCAAGGCTATGGTTTTTCCTGTGGTCATGTATGGATGTGAGAGTTGGACTGTGAAGAAGGCTGAGCGCAGAAGAATTGATGCTTTTGAATTGTGGTGTTGGAGAAGACTCTTGAGAGTCCCTTGGACTGCAAGGAGATCCAACCAGTCCATTCTGAAGGAGGTCAGCCCTGGGATTTCTTTGGAAGGAATGATGCTAAAGCTGAAGCTCCAGTACTTTGGCCACCTCATGCAAAGAGTTGACTCATTGGAAAAGACTCTGATGCTGGGAGGGATTGGGGGCAGGAGGAGAAGGGAATGACAGAGGATGAGTGGCTGGATGGCGTCACTGACTCCATGGGCGTGGGACTGGGTGAACTCCGGGAGTTGGTGATGGACAGGGAGGCCTGGCGTGCTGCGATTCACGGGATTGCAAAGAGCTGGACATGACTGAGCGACTGAACTGAACTGAACAAAGTATTATGTTAGCATAAATATTATGTTATCATTACTGTAAAAGTCCATGATACCTCCAATTGCTAGAGAGCTAATTCCAAACTATACTCTCTGGAGCGCTTATACTTGGAGTTGCTACAAATACTGTATTCTATGAAAATAGTGTTAAAAGGGTAAATACATTTGAGAAAGAGTGCTTGGTTTTCTTAAAAAAGATTCACAGTACATGCTAGTTTCTTAAAGACTATAAAGATTTCTTAAAGAAACATATTTAAATTTAACTGCATTTTTTTTTTTTTTACCACAGAACATTTTATTGGAGGAAATACCTACTATTTTCTTGTGGAACTCACAATTTAAGTAATATTATCCTACTAGATGGTGGTCACTTCACTACAGATAATGAGATGGTACCAAAATCTAGTTTCTTCTTCAGTTAGTATCATATGAGGGATGCACTTAGCCAGAGTATTTGATATAGTAATTTCCAAGTTGATTGAGTCAATTACAGAGTTCTTCATTCTTGGAAAGCTGGGAAATGTAGAACAGCCACTCTCTCACCCATAAAACCCCATACAAAAAATTTTCATTTTGAAATTTCCTATAATCAGAGTTGTGATCATAAGACATTTCGAGGAAGAAACAAATCTTAAAGATAATTGACTGGCAATCTCAACATTTTTTTAGGTTTACTATGGTGTCCTCAACTATGGAATCAGTCAGACATTAAACAATTATCAAAACCCACCATCAAATTATATGGCCAAAATTTAAGTATACAGTGTATTCTATTGTTTTAGTAAATTATATCTTGAAGGCCATTTATATTATTTCTATGTTTTGTCATCAGAAGTGTATTTTATAGGTGATTATAAAGATGTATAGTTAATATAGAGCATTAAAATAATTTTAAATGTATTTTAATCAGTTATTTATTTATTTAATTTTTATTGATTTGTAGCTGGTTAACAATATTGTGTTAGTTTCAGATATACAACCAAGTGATTTGGTTACATCTATTTTTTTTTTACAGATTCCTTTCTATTATAGGCTATTACAAAATATTGAATATAGTTCCCTGTGCTATACAGTAAGTCTTTTTATTTTATGTATAATGGCATGTTTCTATGATTCCCACTCTCCTAATTAATTTCTTCCCATATCTTAAAATGACTTTTAAAAAACGTACCTATATGAGTTTTCTAAGCTTTCATAATGCATTATCATAAGTTAATGGCTTAAAATAAGAGACCTTTACTCTCTTTTAGTTCTGGAGGCTAGAAGTTCAAAATCAAAGTATCAGAAGAGCCACACTCCTCTGAGGTCTCTAGTAAAGGATCCTTCCTTTCCTCTTCCAACTTATGTTTGGCCCAGAGATTTCTTGGCTGTGGTTGCTTAATTCTAATCTCTGATTGATCTTCACCTGGTTTTCTTCTTTGTATGTCACTCCATGGCATACTTTAAATCCAAGACTATTTGATCTCAATATCCTTAACTAATTATTAATTTATCTTCAAACAATCTATTTTTTTATAGAAATAAGTGAGGTCACATTCTGAGATTAAAGCAGTCATTGAGTGACGGGGAGGAGCTTAATGTTTAAGCCAGTATAAAATTTCCTGCCATATTTTCCATTAAATTCCAATATTTAGTGAAGTTATATAAACAGCTAAATATATATACGTGTGTGTGTGTGTGTGTGTCTTTATATATACACATGGCTCCAGGTAAAAATATTGGAGTGGATTGCCATTTGCAGAGGATCTTCCCAAGCCAAGGATTTTCCTGCATTGCAGGCAGATTCTTTACTGTCTGAACCATCAGGATAGCTATATATATATATATATGCACACACATATATATACACATATACGTATATATGTATATAAATGTGTGTATACACATATATGTGTGTGTATATTGTATGTCTGTGTGTGTGTATATATATAATAAAATAGTATTTTATAGAGCTAAGTTGGACACTAGTAGATAAAAAGGTAGAAATTCAAGCTCACCTTTACACTGTAAAAGAATGCAGAACATACTTAAGCACTTGAGTTTGATAAGATCAGGGACATATAATACTTACAGATAATTTTGATAGATTCTAAATGTATCATGCATATGTAATACTACAGTTCCAGTGTAGTAAAATAAGAAGAGTATTTTGATAACAGTTTGAAAATTACAGAAGGAATGACCTTTCAAGAGATCAAGAATTACAACAGTGGCATGGAAGAATAGTAGCAATGAATGGGATTGCTTTTGAGAACTTGGGAGGTTTAGTAATTTAACCATCCATTGTCTTCTCCTTTAAGCCAAGGATGCACAACAAGCTGATGTCACTAAATAAATTCAAACAGAAGAGAAATACATTTAGTAGACTGTTAGAAGACCAAAAATTCCAGTCAGCCATGACACACATGAAGCTGAGAATTACCAAGTAAATTAATACAATCTGGAATCCCAATGATGGTCCCAAAAATAAGCAGTCTTCAAAAGTCTACATGCTCTTCTTAGCTGAGAATATGCCTCCTTACTTTTATTGAATCAAAAAGATGTTTTTTATTAATGAATGTTATAAACAAATATATACTGACTTTTATTTAAAAATCATACTCTATGTTCACAAATAAATGTGGTACTAAACAACATTTGAAGGTGCTGAAAGAGGAAGCTTATTTCTAACACATTAAATAGTATATGGAGTTTAAAGGATCAAGCAGAGGCCAAATGTTAGGCAACAAAGACTGGGTGGTCTCACAGCAAATATTTGCAGTCGTCAACATACTGAAGGACCACAGTGTTAACGCTGAGTCCCAACAAACAACAGTCAACAAAAGACTGGAAACCTGAGAGTGGGAATGAATTTTAAAAAGCTTGTCTTTTCTTTTTTTAATTTAATTTTTATTGAAGTATAGTTGGTTAAAAATGTGTAAATTTCTGCTGTACAGAAGGTAACTCAGCTATACCCATATAGACAATCATTTTAAATATTATTTTACATTATTTGTCATAGAATATTCAATATAGTCCCCTGTGCTATATAATAGGACCTTGTTGTTTTTCCATCCTCTACGTGTAATAGTTTACATCCGCTAATCCTAAAATCCTAGTCCTTCCCGCTCCCATCCCATTTCTCCTTGGCAACCACAAGGCCATTCTCGATGTCTGTGAGTCTCTTTGCATGTTGTAGATAGATTCATTTCTGCCATATTTTAGACTCAACAAATAAATGATATCATACAGTATTCATTTTTCTCTTTCTGACCTAGTTCACTTATATGATAATCTCCAGTTGCATCCATGTTGCTGCAGATGGTATTATTTCGTTCTTCTTTTTTTTTTTTTTTTT